>JAWWEV010000044.1:2541140-2587023 GCA_035583235.1 Hafferia zeledoni | reverse complement strand
CTTTCTTTCTTTCTTTCTTTCTTTCTTTCTTTCTTTCTTTCTTTCTTTCTTTCCTTCTTTCCTTCTTTCCTTCTTTCTTTCCTTCTTTCCTTCTTTCTTTCTTTCTTTCTTCTTCTGAAGGTTCTGGGGATAAAAGGGAGCTTTCTGCAACCTTAGTCCTCCAAACCTGGGCAGGGATGAGCAATAGTGAAGGTGTGGGATAATTCCTAATTGCAGTTACCCAGGGCAATGCCAGCCATGGGGACCCAAGGGGGCTGTGGCTCAGGCAGAGGGTCCTGAGCTGGCCAAGGGACACCTCCTGGCTCTGAGGTTCTGGGAGCTGACATTTCACAAACTCAAAGAGGTCAAACTTTATATCACTGAAGGTTTCCCAAACACATCCCACCCCTGGAAATGTTCAAGGCCAGGTTGGATGAAGTCCTGAGCAACCCAGTGGTGCCCCTGCCCATGGCAGGAGTGTGGAATGAGATGATCTTGAAGAGCCCTTCCAACCCAAATCATTGTATGATTCTAAGAAACTTTTGCTCAAAAGCTGCCAAGAAAAAGTTGGACCAGAGAGCCCATGAGATCCTGGAGGCCAAGGACTAAGCCCACTGGTCTTTGCAGAAAGGCTGCAGGAGATGCAGGCTGTCCACTTAAATTCAAGGCAGATACACAAGCAGCAGCCACATGCACCATGTGGCACCAAACCCTCCAGAGTTCACAACCAAGGATGGTGATTTAATGGAGTGTCCTGTGGAATTAGCTAAGAGAACTCTGCATGAAGGAGGGGAGATATTGCATATACAGCATGTGAGATCATTACGTTACAGAGACTTTCAACACCATCTCAGAAGGAACACTGAAAAAGACCTTACAAGAGGCTAAAAAAATCCTGCACCTCTTAACATCCTGCACTTTTAACCAAAGGCTCAGCTCGCACAGAGAGCAATGCTTTTCATATTTAAATCCCATCAGCACGATGGCAGGGCAGGAGGAAATATCTCCAGGCTTTGGAGCCCAGCTGGGAGGGGGAACACATGAAAATGGGGTCAGCTGAGAGAAGAAGCTGACAGAAACCCCAGTGTGGCCACCACTCCAGTGTCTGGCTGTGAAAGGTAGCAAGTCACTCTCTTCTACCAAGTGACCTTCACCCCAAGGTGGACCTGGTGCTCCAGACACTCTGGGCAAGAGCAGGAGCTGCTCTCAGCACCAGGACAGAGAACCCTGTGCTTTAAGATGGTTTGGAGCAGACCTGAGTGGAGCTGTACAAGTGATGGGAGGTTGTGCAGGTCCATGACTGTTTTCTCCAGTGATTCCAGTTCTCCCAGCGCCTCTCCCTCCTGCAGCCCTGGTGATGGTGCCCAGGCAAACCCAGCACAAGAGCCAGCAGGTCCCTGTGCCAGGTGCTCCAGCACTTCTCCTCTTGGATTCATGCTCACAGTGCTCTCTCCTGGATTTTGGCACTCCAGCACAGGCAGCTTCCAGCTACTGGAGCTGCTGCTGCTTTTATTTGCTGCCAGAGAAAACGCCCAGCCCACAGCCCTGACCAGCCATTGGCTTTGCAGCTTCCCAGCTCTCAGAGGTCTTTCAGAGCAGCTTTTTCTTTTGAGTTTGGTAAAACCACTGGCTTTGGTGAGATCTGTTCCTTCTCTTTGATTCTGGGTATTTCCTCACAGGAGCACAACTCCCTCTGCTCATGCAGATGGTGCTCACAAGTCACCCATTGCACACAGGCAGTTGGGAAGGGGCTGTCCTACCCCTCAGCCCTGCACTTGGGCCCTCCTGTGCACCTTTATCCTGGGAATTACAGCAAGGTGAATGCCCAGAATGAGGATGAACATACATTTGGTCACATCCTGCACCTCCTGCTTCAGCTCTGCACACACAGAGACTGCCAGACACCTCCCTCACCCCCCAGGAGGGCACTGCCAGCCCACAGCCAGGGGTCAGGCAGGGGACCTGTCTCTAATATCTCTCAAAAGTTCACCTTTCCTAACAAGGCTAAAAAGACGGCACCTTAATTAAATGGGAAAAGTACATCAAGCTCATTAACTAATTACAAGGGAAAGTCCCTGCAGCAGATGCCTGGATTGCCTGAAGTGCTGCTTACTCTTAACTGCTAACTTTGAAAAGGATTCTGCTATTAAAGCATTCTTTTGTTCCAAAAGCACAACAGAGTCATTTATTTTTTATCATGCCTCTCCAAGCTCACCCCTTGCAGTTTTAACAAAGCTGAAGTGTGAGAGGCAGGTGCTGGGGACACGGGCAGACATTCCCCAGTGGCACCAGCTGCCTTCTGAGGAACCATCCAGTGCCACTGGTTTCAACTGGTGCCTCTACAGCTCTGTCAGGAGCAAAATACCAACCAACCTGAGGGCTGAAGCATGAACTTATCAAGCTGCCAAGAATAAACTCAGCCAATACCCTCCCTATGATCAGCAGGAGACTGTCCTCCTTTCCTTTCCAGTAGGAGCTGATAAGGGAGGAGAAGGAGACAGATCTTGGGGTTGTTCCTCATTGCACCAGATAAGGACTTGAACTAGAAATTCCATTTATATCCCTGAGCACCCATATTGCTCCTGAACCAGGAGGTGAGGCACAGCTGTAATGTTGGGGCTGGAATATCTAGAGATTGGATATTGGGAAGGAATTCTTCCCTGTGAGGGTGGGCAGGCCCTGGCACAGGGTGCCCAGAGAAGCTGTGGCTGCCCCATCCCTGAAAGTGTCCAAGGCCAGGCTGGACAGGGCTTGGAGCAACCTGGGCTGGTGGGAGGTGTCCCTGCCCATGGTAGGGTGTTGGAATCAGATAACATTTAAGGTCCTTTCCAACCCAAACCCTTCACCCCAATAATGTTTCTTCCCCATTAACTGTTAATAAGAACTGAAGGAGTTTCAGAGAACTGCAATAAAGGATACATATTTTGCAACAACCTGTTCCAACCCAGACTTTTCCAAAGCCTGAGGAACCTCAAATTCTCTCTGAGGAGCAGCAACTCAAGCTCATCACCACTCCCTGAGAAGGAAGCAGCGCTCTCCATGATCGCCCCTATGCAGGAGAGATCTTTGGGTGTCTGTCCCCTGAACTACAGACAGCAAACCCTAAAAAATTTCACTCTTCCCCTCTCAAGGCTGAAGGAGTGCCTTAAAACATTTCTAATTGTGTAATCTCAGCTGTCATATGACCTCAGCGACAGAAAATGGCCCCACTCAGAGGCAACTACTCAAACTTGTCATTAGCTCTTTCCTTCCACCCCCCAATCCCTTCTGAATACACAAACAAACAAATGAAAACCCCCACAGCCCCTAAGGGGTGTTGTTGTTGTTTTCCTTCCCCCAGAAAGCCTGAGGAATTGTATGGTCAGGGAACTCCAGCTATTTGAGGAGAAGTGAACCCCCCACCCCCAGGAACAATCGGTGCCTCTGCTTACGGGAGCGTTATCAATAAGGAAAGTCAGAAATCGCCCGCGGAACAGGAACTTGGAGACCAAAGCCCTGTAACTCAAACAGGCTCAAAGCAAAAGAGTCTCTTTAGTGTGAGGGTGGTCTGTGTAAAGTTAGGAGACACCTGCTAGCAAGTCCTGAGACACAAGCATCTGTGTAAACTCGCCCCCTCCCTGCGCCCGCAGCCCTTATAAGGTGTTGAATGAAGCAGTTTCATGAAAAAGGCTCTGTCTGGGGCAGTTCTAAGGCTTCCATGTACCTAAGGCAAACAGAGCCGGTGCTGTGCAGCCCTGGGAGGGATTACCAGGGCCCACAGGGAGGCCTATTAATTATGGTGACACGCTGATCTGCTCGCTGAGTGGTGGCTTGGGTTGGGTGTCTGGGAGATAACAGCCCTCTCTGTGCGGGGGTTTGGGGGAGCACAAGAAAACCCAGAGGATCTGAGCAAACTGGAGAATTAGGGGGAACCCAAAGCTGAATGAGCATGTCCAGAGGGCTGAGAGCTGGGGGGTCAGCCCCCTGAGCCAGGAGTGGTACCCCCAGTCCTGCTGCAGCACTATGGGGAGGGTCAGGGGTGGCAGCACAAATTTGGGCCATCCCACTGTGGTCCTTCACCCCCTGGGATCAGCAGCCAGCAGGATTTGAGCACTGATTTATTTTTAATTGGAAAGCAGAAGCCACACAGTGAAACCTCCACATGCAAGGCCATCACACCTTCTTGTGAATCAAACAGTGGAAATGCTTTAGTGCTGGCAAGGCTGAAATCTGGAAATACCAACATTTCACCAAAGTGGGGTTTAATATGCAGAAGTTCATATGGATTACTCTGATGTTTCTAGCCGTAGGTGAAATCTTCTCATCATCAACTCTCAATATAATATGTGCTTATCTTAAAGGACATTTACTTTCCTCTGCTTATGGCCTGTATTTGAATTGTCAAATGACACTTTGCTGGAATTATTAAAACCGAGAGGTCACAGAGAACCCAACTTGAAAGTGGGAACACACATTCTTTCGTCTGAGCAAAAGTGCATATTTGGAATTTTAAATGCAAATTTCTTTTTTTTCTTTTTTTTTTTTTTGCAGGAAGAATCACTCTTCTGGCAGCCAAGTACAGATGGAGCATTTGAAAGAGGGTTCTGCTTTAATTTTGTGACAAGTACTGTGAGTAGACACTGCTCTGCTGTGAGAGGGAAGGGATAGGGCAGAGCCCTGACCCCAGTGGGGAGCCGGGGATGCTGAGGGGGCGTCTCACCCTCACCCAGCTCTCTCCATTGGTGTTTCTGGTGGGTGTTTTAGAGCAGGTAAGACCAAAGCAGGTCTCAGGTGATCTGGCAGCCCATCAGGGAGGGAGGCAGGAGAGGGGAGCTGTGTGCAGTGCTGGGTGCTGTCCCTCCCCACCAGCCTCTACACTCTGGCTCTTGTCCCCAGCCCCAGTGGACAGCCAGGCTCCAGCTGCTGGGATATCCACACTGCCCAGGCTGAGGAAAGGCAGGCAGTATCTGGCTTATATACCCTGACTGCAGGAATGCTTCCTCTCTGAGGGATAAGGCTTATCTGTTCCCTTTGCTCATACTTCCTTTTAGGGTGTTCACCAAACAGATAAGAGGGGGAAAGTAAAGATGTTCAACATCTCTCTCGAAAAAATCCTCCATGGGATGTGCCACAGTGCATTCCAGAACATGCCTGGCTGTGAGCCCAGACTGTGCCAAAACTGCTCAGGCAAGGAGCAGTTTGAGAGAGGATTAGGATGAAGAGTGCAGAGCACACCCTGTGTGAAAACAAAAAGCCCCAACTTCCCCAGGCTGGTGGTAGGTCTGAACCATTTGTACCAAAGCTGCAGAAGCTGCTTTTATTCTGAGAGAGCTGCAGAGAAGAACAGGAGCAGTGCTGGGGGAAACCTCTCCACCAGCCTCACTGCCCATTTCATGGTGAGCTGGAGTTGGGAAGAGGTTCCACAGGACAGCCCAGGCAGGGCTTGGTCCATGTGCCTTCTCACCATGTGTGTGCAGCGAGTCCATAACCACCCAGAGCCACCAGCCCTTTCAAGCCTCCAGGAGCCACAGAATCACAGAACATGCCAAGCTGGAAGGGACCCCCAAGGATCATCAAGCCCAGCTGCTGGCCCTGACAGGACCATCCCCAAGGGTCACACCATGTGCATGAGAGTGTCATGCAAACAGCAGGACTGCTGACCTCACTGCCTGCCTGTCCCCTCCCACCTTCCCTCACTCAGATGAAGGTGTTCAGAATTCCAGCTCTGTGTTCCTGAACACAAACCCCTTGAGGCAAAGGGTGAAGATTCAGCTTGCTACTGCCCTGAGATGAATGACCTTCTGCTCCCTCACCTACAGGCTCCACAACTCGGTGTCAAAAAGGTGCTGCAGCCCCAGCCCCTGAAGGTGAGCACCAACAGTGCAGAGGTCACCCTGAAAAGGAGGGGATGGAGGAAGCCTGCACATGATGGCAGAGCAGAGCTGGGAAGAAATTTCCCACCATGAGGGGCTCTTCCCTTTTTCTCCTTCTACCACGAACAGAGGTGAGTTTTGAGGTGTGCAGACTCCAGCCCTGCCTCACTCCAGCTGGTTGCAAGGGCAGTGGCACCACCATCACTACACTTACCAGTGCACCTGCAAACATGCTCCAGGCTGTGGCCCAGGCTGCTCCCCTCTGCCTGGCTAATTCAGCTACACAACCTGAACTCTTTCACACAGATGTGCTCTCCATTTTACTGTGAATCCAGACTCTTTTTCACTAACATAACATAACCTGACTTAACTACGACATGCTCCATCCTGGTGCCTGCCCAGAGAGAGGGATGCTGCCTGCCATCTCCTCATCCTCCTCTCCATCAGCAGAGCCTGCTCCTCAGCCCCATTTCCGTCCCTCCTGGAGAGCTCCTCGGTGCTGATCTGAAGTTTGGATGCAGTGTTGTTTTTATATATAAATGACATTATGACAAATGATGAAGGATTAAATTACACTTCAATCAAATCATGCCAAACCAGTAGGGATCGAGGTCCCAGTGGAAAGTATACATGGAGTTCCTCAGCTTCCTGATTTGAATGACTTTGTTCTTCTTCCAGAGAAAAGGGGAGGGGGGGGACGAAGGAGAAGAGAGGGAAAAGGGAGAGGAGGTGGGGGGGGATTTGGCCTAAAATGAAACATTTTCCTTTTAAGTTGAACATTTGAAAATGGCTGGGAGGAAAGAGCTGAAACACTGTAATGGCTGATACTGAAGAACAGCCTGGGACTTTTGCTTTCCGAGAACAGAAGCCAGGGAGAGAGCTGTGGTGTGAAAAAGGCAACGCTGTGTGCCTTGAAGGGGAAGGTGTTTGCAGCAGCCCATCTCCTGCAGACACTGCAAACCCCCTGCAAGGCACTAACCCAATTAGCTTTGCAAGAGCTGTGCTGTGCAAAGGCAAAGGCACTGACAGTGGTTTTGGTAAAGGCTAAAGACAGCTCCACTCTGCCTTGCACTCCATCAGAGCTGCTTTATTATCTTTGTGGTACCAGATCTTGCAAAGGTTGGCTCCAGAGCCTTCAGCACTGCAGATCTGTCCAGCCACAAACCTCTCCCCACTGTGGTGAGCAAATTCTGCAGACACAGCCATTCCACTGAGGAGTTTTCCTGCAGAGAGACAGACAGACAGACAGACACTGTGCTCGAGGATTTGCACTAAGTACTTTGTCCTAGAGGTCATATTGAATTCTGATTTCTGGGTGCAAATTTTGGGTATTGTGTCCAATTCATCCTGTCAGGCTTTGGAATAAGTAGCCCAGGGATGTGCTGGAATCACCTGTCTCTGGAAGTGTTCAAGAAGTGTCTGAATGTGGCACTTAGGGACATAGTTCAGGGGTGATTATGGTGGTGTTGGGCTGATGGTTGGACTTGATGGTCTGGAAGTTGTCTTCCAGTCTTGATGATTCTGTGATTCTGTGACAAGTGAAAGCCCAAGCAAGCCAAGCAGAAGACATCAGCATCTCCTTTGGCTTGCTGGTTGCCTCTGAGAGACAGCCAGATTGATGTAGCTGTGACACACTCCAGGCTGACATCAGTGTGATGAGCTCAGACCATCTCAAAGCCTTCCTGGCAGATGAGAACATTTCAGTGAACAATTCTGACAGCTTTGGCTCTTTGTCTGCATGTGAACATTGTGATGTCTGAGCCACAGCAAGTAGAAGACCTTTTCCCATCTCCTCATTTGATTATTACTGTCCTCAAATAGAAGTCACCCATTAACCTGCAGAAGGAGCAATGGACAATTATTACACTATATTTAAGTAGTTTACATTTTTCTGGTCATAAAATGTGTGTCAACCTTGTGTGTACCTGCTAGGAGAACCTCTTCCATTTCAGAAATGAACACTCTAATCTTGCCAAAGTTAAAGGCAAAAAGGGCACTTCAGTGGGACTGAAACACCATTCCCATGGCATGGCAAAGCCACTTCCAATGAGAAAAGAAGGAAGCCCTCAAAACCACACACATGAACACATGCTCAGGCCTGCACCTCGGCAGGATAAAATCAGAAGATCATCCCTTTCCCAAAATCTCATTGCTATGAATTTTCTCCCTGTGATAACAGGCTTTTCAAAGTATTTTTAAGAATAACTTCAGCCATAATTCCCAGGAAACCATTTCTTACCTATGGTTAATGTCCAGTCTGCTCACGTTGCAGCTCAACTGTATGACACAGAAATCAAGAACACTTGTAGAAATCAAGATCCAAATTGGTTCATCCTCTGAGGATAATAACGACTTAGAGATATGTATAAATTTAAGTGGGTTTGAATAAGGACAGTGTTTCAAAAAGCTCTCGAATTGTTACTTTGAAATAAGCCATTATTTTCTGCTTTTTTAAATTCTGGTCTTTAATAGGGGATGAGATCCAGCCTGTCAAGAACCAAGGAGAGTTTTTGATGCAAATGAAAAGCAGCATTTAAGAAGTGCAAGTATCCCATAATAGAGCTCAGAGCAAATTGCCAGCTCCCAGATCTGCCTGGAGCATCCAGGGCTCCATCCAGCCCAGATCAGAGCAGGGGGTTTAGAGGCTCCTCCAGTGCTGACCTCATGGATGACCTGGTTTCTGCTGGTGACACCTCAGGGCTCACACCACAGCCCCACATTCAAGTGTTTCCAGTCAAAGAGGGCAGAAAGTCCAGCCTGGAGTGAGACCCAGACACCCAACGTGGACAGATGTGGTGAATGCAGGAAAGGGATGGATGGGAGGTGAGCTCCTGGAGGCTCCTTGGGTTGTTTTTGCTACCCCTGCCAAAAGCCCAGAACAAACTGTGTTTCAGTGGGATTTATAAGGAAAGCCTTTCTGTCCTCTAGTTCCATACCTGGAATAAAAACATGTGACAAAGAAGCATCTCTGGGATGAACATGAGTGATTCACACATCCCTCAAGGAGTTTAGGATCTTCATGCTCAAACCCTCCATGGACACTCACTCCTGGCAGTGCCAGGTCTTCCCAAAACACTGTCTAGGGAAGAAACTGTTCTCAGAGGAGGCAGCAACAGGACACAGGTCCTCCCTTTGCTCTCCACACAGAGAGCAGTGGAGCAGAACTGAACCTTCCTCACTCCCAGCCATGCCAGAGGGTCTTCTGAGTTGCAGGGCCACAGTTCTCTGACCCAGGAGAGCAGAGCCAGTCCTGCCAAGGAGGAGCTGAACTGGTGGGGATGAGCTGGCAGGTGGGGATGAATTATGAAATCATGAAGTTTGGAAAAGCCCTTTAAGATCATCAGATCCAACTGTCAATCCAGCACCACCACCACGTCCACCTCTAAGTGCCTCATCCACAGCTTTTTTGAACACTTTCAGGAATGGGGAGTCCATCACTTCATTGTGCAAATTATTCCAATGTCTTACAACAAAATTATTCCTACTATCAAATCCAACCCCCCTGCTGGTTGATCCACAGAGGATGAGGCTGCCCCACGTGCAGGGGGGCTGCCCCATGGCATGTGTGTGGGAAGAAGGTGGGATCAGGGAGGAAGGTGGGAGCAGGGAAGATTCCTGATTCAGTGGAGCACAGCACAATGGGAGAGCATCAGCAGAGCAAAACTGGGAGCTGGCCCTGGACAAAAGGCCCAATTATCCATCCTCCTGCAAACAAACAGCCCCTCAGCCCAACTTTTTCAAAGATGGCTCAGAAAAGAAAAGGGCCATGGGATCGGCAGGATCAGCCTAAGTCATGTACATCTATTTAACAAGAAAACTCATTGATAAGCAAACCACCTGATGCTTGCACAGCAGAAAAGAAAACACCTGGTTCTGCCTGTGGGTTGATAAGCCAATATCTTTAATCTTTTTTTTTTTCTCTTGATGACTGAAGTACACACTCTGTGCGGCCCTATGCTCCAGCCACACTGGTAATAGTAACAAAGCTTTGATGTCCCCCTCATTCAACAGAATGTTGTTTAGTTCAAAGCGAAGAACAGAGGCAATTCTTTGCTTTTAAATTATTAGCTCCCTAAGTCTTCTGTAATGATATAGTTTGACTGAAGTGTGCAGTTTATTAACTACATAAAGACGATATTATTAGAGCGGAGAAAGGCAGCCGAAAGTTTTGCCTTTCAGCTCAGCAGCAGGGGTTTTTGATACTTTGATCTCAATCAATGCTAAATGTCTTTGTGAGATAGAGGGAGCAGCAGAAATTACCTTTGGCACCATGACTACATCAATTATTTAGTTCTTTTTCTTATAAATTAAAGTGTTCTTCAACTTTTACCCCAATTTTTTCTTCCTCTTCTTCCTTTTTTTATTTTTTTTCCCCTTCAGTTATTGGAGAGGGGGAAAGGCTGACTGGAAGAAGTCTGGCTGTGAGCATTAATAAAAATCCCACTGACCTTGCCCAGTCCTGGTCTGGGAGGGTCTTCTCTGGGTGAGGAGATGGATTCATGTGAACAACAACAGCAAAATGGGAATTTGGAGAAATGTGCTGTTTAACCAAATGACTGTGTAGACTGTTATTCCAAATTTGTTTATATATATAGACAAAGTTCTGGGGTTTTTTCCCTCTTCTCAGTGTTTTCCCATATTGTTAGCATGAATACAGCTGGAAAAATGGGACACCAGACCAGAAAGATGGAGAAAGAACCTGTAGTGACAGAACAGGTGGGAATGGCTTCAAACTGACTGAGTAGGTTTAGATTGGATATTAGGAAAAAATTCTTCCCTGCGAGGGTGGGCAGGCCCTGGCACAGGTGCCCAGAGAAGTTGTGACTGCCCCATCCCTAGAAGTGTCCAAAGCCAGGTTGGAAGGGGCTTGGAGCAACCTGGGCTGGTGGGAGGTGTCCCTGCCCATGGCAGGGGGTGGGACTGGATGATATTTAAGGTCCCTTCCAACCCAAACCATTCTGGGATCCTGTGATGTCCCATTTCCAGGAAAATCCTACCAGTATTTAAAAGGGATGAACAATACAAATCAGGAAGAAGCAGCTTCCCATCCTAAGAAGTGTCACCAATGCCTTCCCTGGGGTCAGCAGGAACCCAGTGTGGTGGGATAATACAGCTCAGAGCTTCTGCTGGATAACAACAAATGGGTAGATATTTCAGGGCAATTTTTGCTCTTTGAATACTTCAGGGAAGAGACTGGAGCAGAGCCAAGGGAGGAGGGTATTCCTGCAATTTTGGGGACAGAAGTTGGTGGCTGGGTTTAGTTCTGTGGTGTACCAGAGTGTGTTAGAAACCACTGGAACCAGAACCTCAGCTGGCAACACAAGCAGTGGGACCATGGAGGTGCTGAGGAGATGGCTTTAAACCAGGATTTAAAATACTGATCTCTGGCCAGAGAAATTCTTTTTTGAGAGAGAAATAAAAGAGGTCTTTGCAGAGGTGTTGAGGCATGAACTATGGGAACTTCAATTTATTTATATGTAGAACGTGTTGGAGAACAACATGATTCATGGTGATCAAAGTTTTGCAAGGAGCAGGACTTGAGACAGTGTGCTGAGCTGCTATGGCAACATGAATTTTAAAAAGTAAACTGACTTGCAAGAGCTTATCTTTTCCTCTTTAGTGTGGTGCAGAACAGATCTGGGAGCCTCTACCTAAAGGAGAGGTGTTCACCTCTGCTTCTGGGTCAGGCATGTTGCAAAATGCATAAAACACACCCCTCGTGGCAATGGGAACATCACTGAGGTCCTGCACCCCAAGAAGAGGCCAAGTCACCATGATTCTTTCTTATTGTGTTTTTCCTGACTCAGATGTTCAGATGGTGGGGTGGGTGTGGGATGAGCCTCCCTGGTTGGGCTGTTCCCTGTTCCGGAGCCGGGCGGGCTGTAATTCAGAGGTGAATTCCACCCACGGAGCGGCGTTTCCAAGAACACCGTGACGTGGGCTCGGTTCGCAGCTCGGCTTTCAAGCCCCCCTCACCGAGTGCAGAGGCAGCGGAGTCAGGAACTCTCCTGACAGCTCCTTTCCGAAGGGGATGCTGTGAAAGGCTGTCACGCTCTGAGTCAGCTGTTCTGCCAGGCCTGGCATTCCAGGCAGGAAGAGCCTGCTCGTGGAGTTATCCCAACCACGCCGCCTGCCAAAACCGCACTGGGAATCCCATGGGAACGAGCCCTCTCCTGAGCCAGCTGGTACTTCCTGCTCCCGAGGCCTGATCCTGCTGGATGCTGAGCATTCTTTGTTCCATTTTTAAATTTGTGAGACTTGAGCAATGCAGAGTCCGAGACCTCAGAGGAGCAGCAGCCCCTCGGTGTGTTCTGTATGGCCCAGCTGGAGAGTGGGCAGTGAAATGTCAGGATTCAGGGGAGAGAGGAGATGGTGGTTGCCTGGAGAACAGATCTTTAATGTGGATATTTTAACCAGGTTCTCCAAGCTGGCCATGCATCTCTCCTCTGTACACCAGACCCGTGGCATGGCCAGAAAAGGGCTCCCCCCAAAACTGGCAGCCTCTCCAGCATCCACATCCCACTCCTGGCTCCAGTGAGAGGCTGAGGATCTCCAGCATGGGACTCGCTCCCATCCTATCCCAACAGTGTCCCCTTGAGGTTGGTGGCTGAGGCAGCCTGGGAAGAGGTGTGAGGGAACCTCAGGAGCTGCTCTTGTTTTCCAGGCTGGCCCATGCAACAGATCCCAGCAGCCGTGGGTCAGCCTGAGTGGAGGATGCTGGAGGGGCCCACCCCACCGTGGGGTGTGGGACCTCCACACCTGCGAGTGGAGCACTTGGAGATCCACCCAGCTGAGCGTCTTCCTTCCAAATTCGCTCTATGAATATCCATGTTTGGCCACTGCAGCCCGTCCTGCAGCACATCAGCTCGGCCCAGGAGCGTGGGAGCTGGTCCAGCACAGCCCCGAGGAGCTGGAGCGGGGCCACGGCTGCTCCGTGGGGCTGTGCAGCTGCTGTGCACAGGGACGGCTCTTCCTCGGCGCTGCCGCCGCCGCCGGAGCCTCCTTTCTTCTGCCAGCCAAGCAGCAGGGAGTTTGCTGAGAAACTGCCCACAGGGAGCCATCACTTTTTCCAGTCATTAACCTCACACATCCCTCACATTATCGGAATACCTTGGATGTCTGAGTTGCTGCAGTGAGCTGATTCCTCCAGGTGACTGCAGGCAGCGTTAAGTGGGCTCCTGCACAGCGAGGGGAGTGAAGTGTGGAGCTGAAAGCACTCCTGACTCTGGCATGCCAGGCCTCCAGCGGGGCACAGCCTCAGATGTCACCGTGCCAGCACAGCGAGGTGGCAGGAAGGATCTGGCGCCTCAGGAGCTGCCCTGTCCAGCCTGCACTCAGCACGAACCTGGGGGGTCTGCTGGAGAAGGGAGGAGAGCAAGGCATGGCTTGAGATGCACAACACAAGGGAGTCTCCTCCACAGGGGAAAAAATACAGGAGTTCTCAAGTTGAAAGATATTGGGGGTTTAATGTTGGGCACCGCCAGTGCTGGCCTCTGGGATAGGGATGGGCCTGTCTGTCTGTCTGTCACTGCATCAGGGTGTTCCAGCCCCAACAGAGCAGCAGTTTTGGCTCCTGAAGTCCTTCCTCTGGCATAGAAGAGGAACATGAGGAGTAGAAGCCGAGGAGGTGACAAACAGGAGCCCCAAAATAATGAAATACTAACAGTAGGATGGATCTTATCATAAGTACATAACATTGAATATCATATTAGAAACTCTTACACATCACAATGTCTTCATGTCATGTCTCCTGGATTACATGTTGTCAGTGTTCCACTGGGAGTGGCTGAGGAACAATATTAACAAAAAAAAATAAATCACAAAGACATGACATTTGTCTCATCATTAATAGCTGCCACTGCCAGTGACTGTGGAGCAGGACCAAGTCCCTCTGACAGAGCAAAGCCAGCGAGAGCCATTGTGCATTTCTACAAGAGAAACATCACGGGCAGTGTGGGGTATCTGCCTCCTGCCCAACCCTCGGCTGCCCTGGGGAAGAGTCTTTGGAAGCAGAAACAGCCTCTTGGTTTTCCCAAACTGCCCTATGATGAGAAGTGTCACCCCAAGCCTGCGGGAAATGGGGAGCACAGAGCGTGTGTGAGGAGAGGTTTAAATCCCACAGCAGGAGTGAGGAACCACAGGCAAAGCTCCATTTATAGTCAGAAAGTACAAAACAGCAACATCAGAAGTCACAGGTCATGGCCAAGTTACAGAACAGTGACCCACAGCACACACACCAAGGAAACTCCTCCACAGGAACAAAACACCACCTTCAAACACCGACACGACATAAGGAAGGCAACGGTCTAGCACTGGTATCAGCACAGGTAAGGGCTGTGGCAATGCATCAATCTGAGTTTAGAGAGACCCAGAATTTGGTTTGGACCTTTCCAAGTGCTTCTGGGCTGCAGTTCAAGCTATGATTTCAAACCCATGCACTGGGAAGCTGGAACTAATGCAGGGGGGCTCTGGAGCCTTTGCTCTCCTCCTGCACTCCTTGCCCTCTGGGATCAGTTTTGGTTTGGATGAAGGAATGATGCTATGCCACACAACTTCTCATGAGGGGGCCCTTTATTTTCATCTATGTCTTAATCAACTTGCTTTAAAATGACAAGATTGTTATTAATAAGAGTTGGGGCCAGGCTGGAGGCACAAACATGCCCCAGCTGTGGCACTGAAGCCTGAGTCCTGCTCTGAAACCCCCTGCCAGCCCTGCTCCAGCTGTGCTGCATTCTGGGTGCTGACACCTCATGGCCAAGCAAGAAACTCTGGCAAGACACCGTTTGCAGGACATACACACACATTCATCCTCCATCTGCTCTGAGGCAAGAAACGAGGCTCATTCCTCGAGACATCTGCCACGAACAGGTCTGAATACACCAAAGATAGGAAAGAAAGCCAGTCCAGAAATGCCTCAAGTTCTTGGATAACAAACAGATGGGCACTGCAGGGTCTGTTACCCGGAGCTGTGGTGGGCTGAGTGTCCCTGATGCACAAGGATGGCTCTGAAGTCGTTCTCCAACATGGTCCATGTGCTGAGCCACCTACGGTAAACATTGTGGCCGCAGGCCTGGAAAGACCATCTGTGTTGGGGCTGGTTGTTACCCCGCTCTGCCCTCCTCCATCGGGGTCTCCCAGGGGCAGATCAGCTCCTTTGCAGAGTCCTTGCGAGCTCGGCGGTGTCTGTGCTCTCCCTCCTCGGAGCCTTCGGGGCACGCTCGGCTCTCTGAGGGCACGTCCATCCTGACTTGGAAGAAGCTGTGTGGTGAAACAGAAACTCATCACACACACCCAGCACCTCTTGATGTGCTCTGAGGCAGCAAATGTGTAGCACCGAGCTCAGCTTTGAGACTTCCACTGTTCAAACCCCAAAGCCCAAAGCCGAACGCCCAGGCATGAGCCCGCAGAGAGGGGAAATGAGGGGAATGTGAGCTCCCACCCCTTTGAAGCTGGAAAGCTGTGTGACACAGCTCCAGAGCCAGGTGGAGCAGGAGCCCCCAGGTTTGTGCTTTGGAATTTATAATGTGGACTCATCCACTCAGTCAGCAGCAGAGGTGGGTTGAATGAGATTGGGGACGTGCTGCTCCTAGTGGGGGACATGGCCAGGGTTTGGTTCCAATAGGAACAGCCTCTCCAGGCAACAATTCCCCCTCTTACACATCCTGCCCTAGAGCAACAAATGCTTCAGGACTCTCCCTCAAGATTTCTCCTCCTTTGCCACTTCTGGGTCTCCTCTGACTTGAAATCACTAAAACCAAACCTGAACCAGTGCTTGAGGACAAACAAATATACAAAGAGTTTTCCAAATTCAGGGATTAAAACTTGGGGGTTTGTACCCTGAAACAGGAGGGGTGAACATGGCAGAGGCAACACTGGAGTGGGCTCCTGCCCTGTTCCCACCAGAAAACACATCCAGTGGCAACAGCAGGTGTGGAGACAGGGGGAAGAGACACTTTCAGAGCCTGCCTGGGATTTGGGGCAGGTGGAACAGATGGCACTGGCAGGCTTTAGAAGCAAGGGTAGAAAAGGTGGCTGTTGGGCAGGTTCTTGGGGACCTCTGGGTGATTACAAACCACAGTGGTCCTGGAGATGAGGACATCCAGGTGCCCGTGCAGTGCTTACCTGCTGACCACCTTGGTGTCTGGGCGCAGCCGCCGCTCCTGCTCGCCCAGCGGCTGCACCTTCCCGTGGGGCACGGCCGGGCAGCGGGGCGAGAGCACAGCCAAGGTGGGCGAGGTCCAGCAGCCCCTCCGCAGGAACCGGCCCAAGGACCTCCTGCTGCTGGAGGGGAAGGGGCCAGGGCGGAGCCCCCGGGGGGCCCGGGGGGCGCCCACGGTGCCATCACTGTCCAGAGCCACGCTGATGGGCGAGGGGCAGGCAGTGCTGTGGGGCAGGGCTGGGGGGCCGGGTGGGGTGGGAGGCAGGGTGGGTGATGGAGGAGTGCTGGTGCCTGCGTGGGCAGCCGGACGAGGGGCCTGGCAGGTGAGGTGGGATGGCTGCAGGGAGGAAAAGGAGACAGGCTCAGTCAGGCCCAGGTGGCAAACTGGTGGCTGGTCACCCCGGCTTCATCAGGAGAAGAAACCCTCTCTTCCTTTGCCAGGGTAGACAGGGCTCAACTGGGAGGCAGCTGACAGCGACCCCAGCCAAGCCTGTGCCAGTGTCCCCATCCTGCAGCTCCATCCCCTTCCCTGCCCTCCTGCAGGAGCACGGAGGTGTCACTGGTAAAGCAAATCACATCTTGTGCTGAAGCCCCCAGTGTCCCTGTCTGGAGCTGTGAAGACTCCAGCTCAGCTCGTTCAGCCCTCAGGACAAGCCCAAGTATAGATTGGACAGGACAAACACAAGACAAGCAGCAGAGGACAAGCTGCATGCTGGGGCCCCTCCCATTTCCTAAGGACTCACTGCCACAGAAATGAAATGCAGCTCAAACGTCCAAGGAGAAGAGCTGAGGGCAGAGGCACACACAGAACATGTACACACACATGCAGTGATGACACAGTGAAGGATGAACACACTGAGACACAACAGAGAAGGATGAACTTGGTTCTTTTTCCATTTTCTACATTTATTTTTATTAGACAGATGAATGCACGGAAGCAATGGCCAAGAAATGAAACAACATATTGCTCTGATTTCCAATAGGAACAAACAATTTCCAGCACAAAGTGGAGTTCAGCTTGTACCAGGCAACCTTCCTCTTCAGGGACTGAGCAGCAAGGGATGGGGAGCAGAAGGCTGGGCTGTGCCAGCTCCAACAGCCCGTGGCAGAGCAGAGCCAGCTCCTGCCTGTGTGTGCCAGACAGGTGTGCCACAGGCACAGACTCCTGAACATGCCACACTAACCCATGGCAGGGGAACAGCGATGCAAAGCGCAGATGATGAAAAATCAGAGAAAGGAATGGATACAGAGAATGTAACAAGCAAAGCAGCAGACAAAATAGAAGTAGAATCAGAGGGACTGACTGGAACACACAGATTTGTTATTTATTATTTATACCCTGACTTGATCTTCCACATGTTACTACATACTGGCAATCCCAACATGCTCAGTGCTCCATGTTACACAGAGTCTGGAGAGACTGTAAAGCTCATCACAGCCAAGTAGCTTTGGACCAGCCCTGCCAGGTTTTGGAGTATCTTTCAGTGCTCTTATGTCAAGGTAGGCTAATGGTACTCAGCACCTGATGTAACAAAGCCTTGGGGTTTTAAGCAGAATTAAAGAAAAGGCTGAAGCTGCTACACTGTAGAACACTGCAAAATGTGCCTTTTCCACCACCAGGGGTAAGAGCAGAGACTGAGCACAGACCTTGACATCAGAGTGAAAGTCTCAGGCAACTCAGTTTCAATTCCTCTAAGAAGGTCTATCACTGATAGGTTAAGGAAGGTCAGGAAAATCTCCCTGGCTCAGCTGCAAGTGAAGGACATGAGTTCTGCAGTGACACCAGCTCAGACTGTGCAGCCCTGATTCTGCCTCTGATAACACACATGGGGAGGGCAGGAGTCACTGCTCAGGCTGTTGGGGACACAAACAAGGAAGTTTTTCTGCACCTCCAATTACCTTTACTGGGCTTTGCTGGAATCTTTGCACTTCTGGTAATCATTAGCCTGGTCCAGACACGCTGGGCTTTCCCAGCAAGGCCTGGATTCTCCCTGACCTCTTTAGCACTAACACAGTATTTTAGTTTGCTTCATTCTACAGAGCAAATAAAAAAAATACTACTTAAAATTGAACCAGCTCTTAACACTTCTACCCTGTTCTCTCTCGCCTCGGGGCTACAAACCAGTGACAACTGGAACTACCTCCTGTTGGGTTTTCTAACAACAGAAAATAGAAGAGCAGGAAAAAGACAAGACAAGAGGTGAGAAGGATTTGATACAACCTCTCAAGGCCTCGTGCAGGCTCTGGCAGGGGGTGGCTCTGCCCCTGCACACCCAGCTCATGGCACAGGGAGAGCAGAGCTTCCCACTCATCATCTCCATCATGCTGGGGAGATGTGGGAGTGTCACTGGAATTCAAAGGGTCAACCAAACCTTCAGAAACGCCCATGCTGATGATCTCACAAGAAGCCTACCTGGATCTTCTGCCTGTGGCCTCCTTGCACAGGCTGGGAGGTGCAGGGTACTTGGAGTGAGGGGTGTGCTCCTCTCAGGGGGTGCCAGATACCCTGCTCAGGAGGCTGTACATCCTCCCAGGGGATGGAGGCCAGCATGGTCACCCTGAGGTGGGTCACCTCTCCCTGCTCCCCACGGGGTCATCAACTCTGCTCCAAGAAAGGCTTGTTTGAACCAAAGGACTGGGACGGCAGCACTTGACTTTGGTGCCATCCCACCTGCTGGAAGAGCAGGAGGCAGGGAGAGGCAGCTGGGCTGCCCAGCTTTCTGGGGGAACCTCAGGGCAGCCAGAAGAAATCTCCCCTCCGAGGTGGGCAGGGTGGGGAACCGGGGTCCTGCCCCCCGAGCCTGGCAGAGGCAGCAGCCCGGCTCCACCAGCACTCCCTGCCTGGCATGCCTGGGAAGTGACATCTGCTCTCCAGAAGCCATGGCAACGTTCGGGAAGCTGGCTGATGGCAGAGCCAGCCTGGGAAACCTAAAGCAGCACTGACACCTTCAGGAAGGGGAGGCGAAGCTCAACACCAGCCTCGCCTTGTCTTTTCCCTGCGCTGTGCCCTGCGGGGCTCAGAGCCTACTTGGGAGGAGGTTCCTTCTGGGGCTGGTTCCTGCGATCCAGCTTGCTCATGACCTGCGTGATGTCCACGGTCGTGGCGGCTTCCCTGGCTTTGGCCTCCTCCTCCTGCTGCCTCACGATGATGGGGCTGGGGCTGGAGCGGAGGTGACGGCGTCCGAACAAGCCGGTGCTGGGCAGAGAGGGAGGGAAAGGAGCAGGGTGTTAGTGAGGAGAAGGGCACCAAAGACTCACCCCCTGGTAGGCAAAGTTACCAGGAGGGCAAGCTCGGACACAGAGATGGCCAAAATGTAGAGGAGATGGTTTAAAGCAGGGCTGGGTGACTCATTGTCACATGTCACCTACAGAACTGCTAAAAGCATAAAGGCAGTCCTGGCCCTGCTCCTGAGGGACTCCAGTGCCCACCCACTCTCCTGCTGCTCTTGTAAGGGTTAGCACATAACTAACACTCCTTCTGAAGCCAAACAGTGTCCATCAGTGGAATTTTCTCTAGTGCCCTGAATAAGATCAAGACAGGGACCTGTATGGGTGTTTCTTTGTCTGTGATAACCTCAGTAAAACACCCACTACCTGCTACAGCAAAGCCACTTCCAGCAGCAGTGGAAACAAGTGTTAACCCAGCTCTGGATGAGGCACCAGCTCTCCAGCTTAAGGAGATGCTGAGCACTGAGTGCCCAGAACAAGCACTGACAGACACAAAGGCAATCACCAGGATCAACCAGCATCTGCCAGGGACCCTGTGATGTGTGGCTCAGGGGAAAAACTAACCAGCAGCAGGGCTTTTTCCACTGACTTGAAACAGGCTTTAGAAGAAACAACAGTGTGAAAGTCCATGATTCCTCTTTCTTGCTTGCTAGGTTGACAAGTAGAAGAGGAACAGAGAAAGGAGCACACCACCCAGTCTGGCTCCAACACTGCATGCTCAGCTTTAGGAGCAACTGCAGTTCAAATGGCCTCAATTTGCTGTTCAGCCTTCACCTTGCTCAGGAAAAAGGCCATTTCTAAGGCCATCTACCTGGTGCCAGCTGTCACTCACAAGCAAGATGCTGTTTGTTCCCATGTGCCTGTCACCTTCCCTACACTGGGAATAAGTGGCTTTATCCAGGCAGAGCTGAGCAGATCCCATGGAGGATCCTGACCCCTGGCTCTCTCTCTGCTCTGGCAGTCAACGTTCCATGGGCAGGAGTTTTCCCATGCCCAGGACACAGTGCTTTCTCCTTCCAGGAAAGGAGCTATGATTAATTCAACAATCACAGCCCTTCCAAACAGACCCAACAGAGAAGGCAGCTGAGAATTGTCACGTCTCTTCCAACTGTACACAAGCCACTTCCAAAGGGCTCATGAATAAACAGCACCATCAGCCTCAAAGCAAAGCATCTTCCCAGTGAAAATTTTTATTTAATTAAGAGAACATCTAAATCATAGTAATTTTGCTGCAAATTGGGTTTTTTCTACCCTTTCTACAACAAGAAAAACAAACCCCACAATTACAGCCAGTTTCACTTGCCTTTTTTTGACAGTCTCTTGTGGCACAATAGCCTTGGCCAGCATTTCCTTGTATATTGGAGACTTTAAATAGCGGCCATAGGAGTCCTACTAGGAGTAAAAGAGAAACTGGTAGTTATGGGCTGCAAACACCCTTATTAAAACCACCACCAAAAACAGCTGCTCAGGAGCCAGGGAGGCTGGGAACTGGATAATCTCCCCCAGCAGCCCAAGGGACTTTGCATCTTTCAGGCAAATGTAGCTATTTAAACCAATACCCTTTCATCTTGGTGTAAAATTCCCAGGATTTTCCATCTCACAATAAAGCTCTGAAGGTAAGACCCAGCTCAAAAGATCTGAATGGAGCTTAACCCAGGCCAGCAGGGTCTCACAGTCACTGCAAGGTGAGGAGCTTGTATTTCAGGAGCCGAACTTTTCATCAAGGGGGAAAAAAATCAGTCTAGTTCTGCTGCTCTCAGTGCAGTGTGCATGAGTTGGTGGCCAAGCTGGAACTGGAAAGCAGGACGTCCAGCAGCCACCTGGCCCACCACCTTGGGGACATGCTGCCTTAGAGGGAAGAAGCAGCAGCAAAATACAAAGGCCTGAAGCAGCATTTGCCTCACTCAGCAAATCTGGCAGATTTTCAAACAAAGGCTCCTTGAAAGAGAGAGCTGATAACACCCAAAGGCACTGGAAAGGCCCAGAGGACTGGAATCCCCCTTAGGCTCTGGGAACAAGTAACAAACCTTTTTCATCAGCATGTAAATGTGGGTCTGGGCAGCATCTAGAACATAACGGTGAGGGTGCTTGAGGCCCTTGACTGTGATGCCCATTGTGGTGCCATCGATGTTAATCCAGCGCCGAGCCCCCGGAGCCAGGAAGAGCCTGCAAGGAGGAGGGAGCCACAGTGCCATTAGCAATGGAGAATTCCTGGAGATTCCTGTCTATGCATGAAAGGAAAAGTCCCTTCAGCTCCCCACTCAATTTGCTGTCCTGATCTTGGGCAATCTCCTCTTCATCAGAGACATGCAGTGACTTCCCCTTGAGCTGTGAGTACATAATATGAACCAGATTTCTGCTCACTGGAAGCAAAAAGGGTCTTTCCACTTTCCTTGTGGAAGCCCCAAGATCTTTGCTATTCCCCACTGCTATTTAAATTACTAAATTGCTAATCCTGAAATGTAATAGTGGAGAAAAGAGAGGAAAAGTACCCATATGACAAAACACTTCTGCTTTCACCTCCAAAAGTTCCTTTCCTAAGTGGGGACATAAGACAGCCACAGCTTACACAGAAGTTTCAGGAATAAACCATTTGGAGAATAAGAGCTGGTGGAAGGTGATAGGACTCATGTACAAAGAGTTTAAGAGTGTAAAATTCTACACTTACTTGTAAATTTCTTCTGCTTTTTCTTTGACCTTGGATTGGTCTCCATACTTGAGATCCTCACAGGCTTCCCAGAAACTCAGATTCTCTCCTGCATAATGAGGACACAATCAGCAGAGACTGAGACTGAAGAAAACACAATTTATTAACTCCTAAGCTGAATTTGTTTGGCTAAATATGCGTAGGTCCTAAATCAGTATCTCCAACTCTTCAGCCAGCTGGAAGATCCTCTTGGGACTGAAGGAGGAAAACAGCTTTCCCCTGCTCTCTGCCCACTGACATCTGTAAGAGCTTGTGAGTTCAGCCAGTTCCAGCTTCTCCAGGAGGAGTCATAGATTCCCAGAATGGTTTGGGTTGGAAAGAACCTTAAAGATCATCTCATTCCACCCCTGCCATGGGCAGGGGCACCTTCCACCAGCCCAGGTTGCTCCAAGCCCTGTCCAACCTGGCCTTGGACACTTCCAGGGATGGGGCAGCCACAGCTTCTCTGCCCAACCTGTGCCAGGGCCTGCCCACCCTCACAGGGAAGAATTCTCTTGTAAAATTTAATCTAAACAGATCGGGAATGTCCCGGGCTGTACCGTGTGTCCTGTGCCACTAGATGGTACCACCTGCCCTGGCTGCACAGCCCTTCCCTTGGTGACACTGTCCCTGCCTCAGCCCAGGGACAAAGGCAGGGGCACAGAGACACAGCAGACCCACCACTGAACTCCTTCTTCAGGAAGAGCTGGAAGTTCTGCCTCCCTTTGGGGTCTCGGATCAGCTCGTTGAAGTTGAAGGCCCAACGCTCCACACGCATCTTGGTGGGGACCTCCACCCTGCGCGGGGACAAAACAAACAGCACTGCCAGTTTCGTGTGGCCCACCTAATTAGCAGATTAATTAAAATCAAAATGCCCTTTGCTGGGATGCCAAGGGACTTCTCAGCACTCTCTGTTTTCCAGAGTGGTGTAATGAGCTCCTGAAGTCAACCCACTAAATAAGTTGTAATTAAACAACTTGGTCCGCAGCGGGATGAGGATTTAACTGGGATTTATGCTGCTCTCTGAGTGACAGCCCAGCTTTGCCCCGAGGTTTGACTCAGTCTCATTCTGGAGGAGGCACTGGTTGCTGCCCAAAGCTTTGCTGCTCATAAAGGCATTCAGTGAAGGCATCCTCTGGGGTGGTCTAATGGGATAGAATCACTCTAACAGGATTGAGATGTTGTTTGCTTCAAGCCCTGAGATGCCACTGTGTAATTAGCAAATACTGCCCAAGGGGAAAACCAGGGGAGAAGGGACAGACCACCAGTGTGTGCCTCCAGCCCAAAGTCTCTCCAAAGAAAGCAGCCTGAGGTGAGTAAAGACCAAGGCGAGCAAGTGAACCTGGATTAGTGTATCCTGTCAGCACCTAATCTAGGTTAACTAAACCAAGTGCTACACCTGAGTGTAACTGGTCACATTCCATTAAAGTGGAGTTCATTCATCCAATGGGAAGATTGGACTCACTCAGCAGGGGCTGAGTGCACACTCCCATTATCAGATCAGGAATTTCTGTAATGTTAAGGAAGGCTCCACTGGGAGAAGGCAGTGCTGGAAGTTCAACATGGAGCATTCCCAACAGTTTCTTTGGCATGGCCCAGCTCTGTTATAAAGGGAACATTTCCCTGCTCATGATCAGAGAACAGATATCACAATGAAATCAGTGGTTCCCTTTCCTGATTTCTATCAGCATAAAGGTCAGTGTGAACCACAAGCTGGCAAAAGAATACAAATACACACAGTTTTGCATTGAGGTCCCAGAACTCAGGGTCATCTGTTATCCAGGGGTTGCTGGGGAGACATCCAGACAGGATAGGATCATTGGAGAGGAACTGCTCAGAGTACTTCACAAGCCTGCAACGAATCCAAAAATCCAAATATTCATTTGAAGCCAGAATTGCAGCCAGCCCCATTACAACCACAGAACTGTTTGCACAGATAAAGATCTTCTCCAAGGTGCAGCCCTATCAGCACACGGATCTGGAACGTGACCCCTGCCTTCCTAGAAAACTGATTCATTAGCTCAGTTAATGTTTTCCATTTCCCAAACAGAAATCTCCTGATTGTCTTTCATGGCAGTGAATTTGCCAGTTCAAGTGCAAGGAGATACAAGACTCTCTTCCATCACCTCCTGTTGCCTCTTCATTTCAGAAAAGTGGGACTAAGCCCCCTCAGTGGTTTCTGTCTCCTCGTCCAGCCAGCTGGCAAGAGCCAGATCCTGCACCATCCTGGGAGCAAAGTCCCAGAGTTGAGGAACATGAGCTCTGTGTTCACTCAGGTGGGTTCTCCCCATCCTTCCCACAGGCTGTGGGAGAGTCCAGGGAGCTCTGGGAGAGTGTGGGAGTCCTGAGGGCTCATCTCAGCTTCTCCTTTCCTCCCTCACCTACCACACAGCTCATTCCTCTGCAAATGGCTCTGAGGGCTTGGCAAAGCAAAACTGTCTCTATCCCAGCAGGAACCAGACAAACACTTCTCCTACCTTCAGCTTGGCCAGACTTATAATTACGACCGATTTCACTAATGTCCCGGAATTTTAGCTCTCTCCTCCCTTTTTCATTCTTGAAAAAATCATCTGGTTTCTGCATTTAAAATTCCTTCCAGGCCAAAATGCTTTCATGTGCTCAGAGCTGGGAGTGCACTGCCCAGAGCCCCGTTGCTAACAGGCACCTTGGCACAGTTATACAATGCTCCTGCACAGAGCAAACCACAGGCTGGCACACAAGAGCTCGATCCTGTCTTCCCACTGGAAATGCCAAGGCATCCAGCACCTGTAGAATTCACTCCTGTCTCTATATTCTAATCAAGCAAATCTAAACCTGTCAGCTCAGGTAAGACAGCACTCTCCTTTTGATGATGAGTGCTTTGGAGCTCCTCCTAACTCAGTGCAATGCTCTGAAGCGTGCACGCTGTCTACTTGCTGCTCATCAATAATAATTTGATTTGGACCCATTCCTGCAGCTCACATGGAGCTCCAAATTGCCTGAGGATTTTTCATCTAAGTGATAGGCATTATCCCATCAGAAGTAATGAGTGAAAAGCCCCATTGCCAAACAGTTAAGCAACACAAAATTCCTGCAAGGTAGCCAGGTGTCCCCAGCTCCAGCTCAGAAAATTGAGGCAGGAGTTTTAAGTGATCTGGGAGTCAGTGACAAATGAAATGAGCAGAACTGCTGGTGCCCTGCAAGTCATGGTTCTCACAAGACAGACTCTTGCTCCCATTTCATTCATCCATGACTGTCTTCTCCAGGGAACAGGCCTGAGCACCTTGCTTATCTTGGAGCTGGTAGGAATCTCTGGTGGCAATGACTGTGGAAACCAGGGAGGTGCCATCAGCTGCACTTCCAGGCACCTGGGCAGCACCTGAGGCTCCAGGTGAGAAATGCCTCTGGGACTGGATGCTCTGCACTTAACTGGCTTCATCAAGAATCTGACCAGGAAACACTTCCATTGGGAAGAGGAATTGCTAATTAATTGCTTGGATTTTCATGTTCCTTTGTAATACAGAACAACCAATGAATTCCCAGCTCTGCTTCCTTCTGGTAAACATCACCATCAAACAGGAACATCCATGGGGGTGAATCCAGCCCAGCAGGCTGGGGACCAGGAGAGGAGGGTCAGCCTGTCCCCTGTGGTTACTCATCCCAACAGGACAGACACACTGCTGGATCCTCAGGAGGCAGCTCCACACAGCTGCTCTGCCAGACTGCAGAGCTGTGTCCCAGCATCACAGCCCAGCCCTGACCAGACTGAGCATCCCTTGATTTCAGAGGGAATCTCAACCCAGAGGCTGGTGCTGCTCCCAGAGGTTCTCTTCATCCTGCCTGAGACTCTGGTCCCTCCTCTGCCTCGTGCCTCCTGGCCCAGACAGCACACAGCCCAGACGGCCCAGCGTGAGGCCACCCATGGATTCCCCAGGCTGAGTCACCAGCTGCCACAGCAGACAGCTTCATCATCTCGTTAGGAGATAAGCACCAAAGACTAATTAATGTGTGGACAGAAGGAAATCAGGACTTACCCTCCAAGAGAGACAGAAGATTTCACTCTGGTCTTCCCAATGGCCTGCTGGTAGTACATGATCTGAGAGGGATCAGACATAGCCATGGTTAAGAGCATGGAGATGAGAAGACAAGGCCTATTTGAACCTCAAATATGCCACCTCCCAGGTAGCAAGGCTAACTACAGCAGGGACTGCTTCTTCCCTGATTATTGGATGTCCAAGGAATCAGAGAATCCCCAAACTGTCTTAGTAAAACGTCTGTTTTCACTGAGCTCATTGCAAACATCAGAAGAGCATTTTGCAATGTGCAAGTAATTAAAAAGCACTCCCCATGCTATATAAAAATTGAATAATAGCTACCATCCTTGGCACCTACAAATGCTCTGGATGATTTAGCATGTAATTATCATTGATTCTTGGCTGTCTCTGCACTGGCGCCACTGGATGTATCTCCTACGATTTCCCCACCACTAATTTGGATCTATTGGGTTTAGCCCTGGTGTCTGTCCTTGCTTGAGCCTTCCCATCACTGGCAGAGCTGCAGTGGGAGGTGCAGAGGCAGAGAATGTCCTGAAAACACACTGACCAAAAGCTCCACGGGGCAGGGACTCTGCTTTTAAAGCATCCCCTGCACTGGGGTTTAGAGCCCCCATCCTACACTGCTGTAAGCAACACGAGCAGGATGAACACCCAGAAGTGGGGGAAGCACCACTCACCTCTCTCCTATAAGCTTCCATAGTATTTTTCTGTAAAAGAAAGAAAATCATTAAATTGGAATGGGTGCTTACACTTGCCTTTTTTTTTTTTTTTTTTTTTGAGACATGGAAACACCGTTGCAGGGTTGCCACTGTGCAGTGCTCTCCAATTAATTCTCATTACAATTAAAATCAAACACAGCAGCTGAGCTAATCAGGGTATCATCAAAGCTAAGAGCATCCACACACGGTAAATTGTCCCATTAGCTGTATTTACTGTTTAGCATTGCTTCTCCCATCACAGGCTGCCTGTATGCCTTCAATTAAGGGGTTATTCTAATGGAGCTAAAATAGATTCATTTACGAGACACAGATTAGATCATTCAATATTAGCTAAAGGAGACAGGAACCAACACATTGCAAAATATAAACACCACAATTAAAAGCCTCAGAAGGAGTATCTGCTGTGCAAAGGGTGTTTACGTTGTGATTTGAATAACTCAGACTATGTTACATGTCATCCACAAATGAGCAAGCAATTGAAGGCAAGAAATTAACTGCAGGGTGTTTATTCACACAGCTCCCTTTGAAGCACAGTTACTTTGGGTGGAATAAACTGCAGAAGGGAGAAGGAAAGACAGGCTAAGTCAGGGATGCTCCCAGCAAGACTTTAAAGGCTCAGGCAGGGTTTCAGTTCTTCAGTTCCTGTCTTAGCCAAGATCTGCACTCAGAATTATTCTATAAAACTGTGGCAGGCAGGGGTCTGTAGAGTGCCTTGGTGAAGCTTGTGAGAGATGAGGGATGAAGCACCTGGCACCAAATGCCACAGGCAGCCCTGCATGTCCCTTCATCTCCCACAGAACCTGCCCCCCAAGCTGCCCCTATTTTGGGAAAGGCAAGATGCTCTCCCAGGGATGCTTTGAGAGGGGACCACTGTGGTGCAGATCTGCTTTTGTATTGTATTTTAACCATCATCACTAGCCCTTCTCAGGAGGGAGAAACTACTCTCTACATGGAAATAAAATATGCCCATTCTGCTGAAACTTGCTTGGTGTGGAGAGGCAAACTCACCTTTTCAGATATGCAGCAGATCAGTCAATCTGTACAGCACTACCATGGAGCAAACCCACCTGCCCCCAACACAGACCCAGCCTGGCACAAACAGAAATCCTCACAGTGGCTTTGAGAGGAGAGGAAGCTTTTCCTGCTGGAAATACCATGACCAGCTCTGACTGTGGCAGCACACACCAACTCAGCAGGGACAGCAAACCTCCCTTGCTGATTCACAGGGTCCTGGGATATCTTATAAATGATGAAGGACACATAAGAAAGGAACAGCTTTCCCCCCTTCTCTGCTCTTTGCTGCACCCCTGATGCCAGGCCACCTTCCAAGCAGACACCATTTCTTCCCCCCATTTCTACAGTGTCATTGTTTCAGACAGACTGTAGAAATGGAAGGCAAAAAACAAATTCACCTGCTTGTGCAGAAAATTTGCTGATTTACTGTCCTAGAAGTGTCCTCTTTAGAGACCTGTGTTTCTGTTCCAGGCCAGCTGCTTTTTGCACAGCAGGAGTTCACTGTCTCCTTGGGGAACCTGAGGTACAAACCTCATCAGCTTTACAAGTGCCAGCTGAACAGTTCCATTTAATGGAACCAAAGTTTGGCTAAGGCATTAACACATTCAAATCATTAGATGTTTTCTAAAAAAACCCTATTTTCTTCCATTTTTTTCTCAGGTGGACCCCAGACAGGCCTGGTGCAGTGGGGTGAGGAGAGGAGGGTGCTGGCATAGTGGCTTGGAGGCAGCTCATGTGGCAGGAAAGTTGTGTTATCCTCTAGAGGGGTCTGAGAGGTTGGCAGCACATCACACACACACACGAGACAAACAGCTGTGGGAGAGAAAAGAAGAACACAGTAAGAGAAATGTCATATGGAAAAGGAAAGGCACAAATTAAAATGCCATCACAATAGAAAAATTATATGTGGGTGAGTAAAAATCAAAGCTAATGCCATGTCTGCAAACAAGGAAAGATTTATTCTTTTTTTTTAAGTACACCCTACACCAAGAATCCCATCCTGCCACTGTCTAAGTGTGGAGGGCTGGGCCTGGGAAAACCAGGGGGGCTTTGCTAGGGTGCTCCAGGTGGGGAGGGGATTTGGCAAAGCTCACATAGAGAAGGGGGCTGAGCATCACTGAGCAGCAGCACCCACTGAACTGAGCACCCTGTGAGGCTGCAGGTGCTGGCTGTGCTCAGCCCTTCCCAGCTGATCCCAAATCAACAGTAACTGGGAAGAATCTCAGCTATTTCAGCCCAGAGCTGTCTATCATTTCATTTCCCTTTCTCACACAGTGCTCCCACAACCAGTTTCCAGCTTCAGTGCTGGCTCAAGTGACCCTGAATACTCTCTGTGTCCTACTGAGCACTGTCAGTTGTCCCCACCATCCCACCCATCCTTACCCCCACTACTGCCTGCTGCAGTGCCAAAGTGTCCTGCACCACCCACCCCCTCTCCCTCACTTGGAAGGAAATCATATTTGGAACAAAAGACTCATTTTTCATAATGAGATTAATTTTGCAATGCCCTTAACAAGCGACTTATGGCAATTAGTGTGGATGAGCTCCCCAGCCCCTCAGGCTTCAAACCAAAATGGCAATTAGGGAAAGGCCTGGGTCTGTCTCAGGCGAGTGCCACGAGCTGTTACACATCCACATCCTCCTCTTCCTCCTCCCTAGGACACATCGTGGCACTCAGGACACCCTGCCTGGCCTTGTCACACCCCACTGCCTCTGGGTGAGTGTTCCTGGGGCACAAAGGCTGCAGAGCTCAGCTGGGAGCCAGCCAGGACCTGCTCCAGAGCCTGTGTCTGGACCTGATCCACAAGGCTGATGCCATGAGCTCCTACAAGAGCTGGGATATCTGCTAATTCTGTTTGCATGGATCTCCTCTGCTCTCAGCATGGGTCTTCCTGACCACACTGGGGAGATGATGGTCATTATGGTTTTGCTTGTCTGGCCACCATTCCCTGTTTACAGAGCTCATAAGCAGCTGGAAACAGCTTTGAGATGTATGCCCAGGAGGATCTTGGAGTGAAGAACAAGCACAGGTCATGGTTGTCCAGACCAAGGACTGGGACACTGCAGATCCTGCCTGCAGCACTCCCTGCCTGAGCTCAGAGCTCCTCAAGCTGTGAGGCTGATCCTGGGAATCCTGCACAGCACAGACTCTCCCCAGAGCTCAGTGCAGGGAAACATGTGGGGTCTGCCTTTCCAGCACTGCAAACTGCACCCCACACCCCCCCTGTGCCCCTGCACACACCAACACCCCTCCTTGGGTGCAGATGTGGCCTTTCCCTACACGCAGCCAGCTGAGAGCCCACATGCCAGAGGCAAATCCCGAGTCTGGCACAAGATCCTCTCAACACTCATCCCCACTGTGCTGGTGCATCCAGCCCAGCAGCTGGGAATCAAATCTCCAACAGTCCAGATGTCCAGTTTCACTCAAATGGTTGTTTTTCCCCATCTTGTTCATGTGCCTGACCCTGTTCTTTCCAAAGATGTGATGATGCGGCAGAACTTCATCAGGCAAACTGACAGGGACTTGGGAAATTAAAGGCCAGCAATGACTCATTGATCTGTGGCTGATTTGCTGCCAGGACATTTCATTCAGCAGCCCCTGAATCCAGCACAATGATTTTGGGGGGACCTAAAGCACCTCTCAGAAAGACTCTGGTCACAGGAGGCAAGAGCTGAGCGTGAACCTGCAGGCACTCAGCGGGTCTGGCAGTTGCCTGGTAACTCTCTAAGCAGTGAGGCTCAATCATGAGTCTGAGAACTGGGTAACAAAAGGCTAAAGCATCACTTAATTAGCTGTTCGATGGATGGCTACTTCTGCCTTACTCCTCCTGCCGAGCTACAACCCTTAACTCATTATAACAGCAAGGGATGCCCATGGGTCAGTAATAAAAGTTCCCTTCAAAGGAGTTCAAGCACCTGTTTATCCCCAGAGGACCATCAGTCAGGGAGGGAGCAGCCCACCAAAGAGCCGAGCAAGTGAAAGATGCTCATGCCAGTATCAGCCTCAAAGAAGTCATTCCAATGGCAGAAATTATTTTTTTTTTCTTCCTCAACTGCCAAGATAGAAAGCCCAATTATTTGGCCAACAAAGTGAAGGTGGATTGAGCAGGAACAGTGACACAATTCAGAGCTCAGCCCATCCTTTCTGCTCACCAAAGGCTGTTGAGTCACAGGTGTCTGTGAGAGCAGCCTGCAAGAAGTTAAAAACAAAGCTGCCAGTCCAAAGGTGACTCCATGGGGGCTTTTGGCTGTCTCAAGTGTTGTCAATCGTTCTCTCAAAAGCAAAAGGAGCAGCAACAAGAACTTTCCCTCTCCAGCTCAGCCTCCAGAGACCAGCTTAGAGGGGAAGGGCAATGAAGTCACCCCCAAGCTGGTGTCCTTTGGCTTTTATGCCCTCCTTGGAGTCTCCACTGATGGGGGCAACTGACCATCTCTCATTCCAGGTAGAACTGAGCAGAGATCCCTCAGCTCACTTCCTCCTGGAGCCTGGAGCTGGCAGCTGGCTCTGGGCTTTCAGACTGTTTGCAAACCTAAAATCCTTTCCATGTCAGCTGTAAAACTGTGGGCGAGGAGTTGGCTTACTCTTCTTTCCACCACTTCTTTACTCTTAAGATTAAAAAAAAAGGCTTTCAACAGCTGCTACTTACAGCAAGGAAAAAATAAAATACACCCCAAGTGTACACTTTGCTCCTTCTCAGTCTCTATAGCAACAGAACACAGCTGGCCAAAGCAATTATCCTGCCTCTGGCTGCTGAGATGTTTAAAGGCTGTTACAAAAATGGGAAGTTGTGGGAATACCTTGAGTGTGATTACAGTAACATTTGCATTTAATTGCTGAGAGAAGCTTTGACTTTGCTTCCAAATGAACACTGTTAAGTGCACAAATACAGGATCATTTCAAAGGACTGAGGGAGGAAGGGAAGGGCAGCTCCAGCTCCTCATCCACTGACTGCATCTGTCTTATTGTGAACTCCCAACCAGTTCACCCAGTTACAGCCTCCACAGTTTCAGTTCTTTAATTTGCTTTCTTTAAAGTCCATAATATGCATTTTTGGGCAATGTTTTGTGTCTCCCATCCACCACAACAACTTCTTCATCTTCTTACCACACATTAATTACCCATTTGGAGGTATTCTGTCATTTTAGTTTAAACTTGGATCTTTCCACTGCCCTCACAACCCCACACAATTCATTCAGCATTAATAAAAAGGCAGCAATGAGCACCTGGAGATAGAGGATTCCTTGGTTCAGTTTCACCAGCCAAGAAAACATGTCCTGTAGCCAAGCTCTCACACCAACTGGCGTCAGAAAGCTGACAATGTGTTTTCAAACCAGAAGAAGCTGCCAAAGACTATTTTGAAGACTCCACCTCCCAGACGAGATGGCTTCAACCTCTGGCCTGTTCAGCTGTTCCAGCTGAGCTGACACGCTCAGCCTGTGATGCCCCCACAAAAAACCAATCCCAGGGACACTCTCTGTGTCCTCCCAAACAAATTCAGTGGGTGTGAATGAAAAACCAAACAACTGTCTCACCTGGGTTACCTTATTTTCATTGGGGTCAGTTACACGGTCTACTCCGTACTCCAGGACGTCTTGCATGCCTGGCTGTGATGAACAAGAAACATCAACAGCTTAGGAACTCTTTTGGTTTAAAGTCTGTGGTTCACACAAATGCACGAGGAGACCCCTGACCCCCAAAGGGCTCCACTGCCAGCAGTGCCCTGGGAAGCTCTGCCCCCTGAATCTGGGAATGCCCCACTCCAAGCATGGGTACTGCAGCTGGATCTCTCTCCTTTGCACCTCAGGGCAGGCCTGGGCAGACCTACCCCTTGGCACACAGCCCAGGGGGCAGTTTGTCCCAGGTGGCTGCAGGGAGGGCACCACCAAGTCACTGAAGTCACACGTCACCCTCTACTTACAGGGGTTCTGTTGACAAGCCAGTACGCTCTCTCCTGGCAGTCCAGGGCGTACCTGTCCTCCTTCTTCCTCTCCTTCCCTGCCCTGCAAAGCCAACAACAGGGGAATACATGAATTTAGCCCTCCTAAAACCAGTGGGATGAGAAACAGGGCACACCTGCAGCCTCCCCTGCCCACCAGGTCCCAGCCTGACTGAGCAATGCTCTGATGGGGCCTTAACCACCTCTTGCCTCAGCTAATTCTGGGCTGCTGCTCATATTCACATGGCCACACATGGCTTTGGAGAAATCATCATCTTCCTGAACTGAGCTGGGAGCAGACAAATCCCCTTCTGATTAGGCAGACAGCCCTTTGGTAGCTTTATGCTGACAATCCACTACTTGCCATCAGTCCTGCTGCTTCACGTTTATCCATCTCTGATGTCCCTGGGCAAAATATGAGGATTGCCACACAGAGATACATCCTGGAAACCTCTCATCCCTGTCTCACAGCAAAGTGGGGCTGTTTCTCACAGAAATTATTTGGAAATGGCACCAAGGAGTGTTCCCAGGCACCAAAACCCAAATCACCTCTCCAATTAGACAGAAGAGACACTAGCATGGTTTGGGCTTGAACCAACTAATTCTTTCCCAGAAAAGTCCTGGGCACAATTTTGGACTTAGCATGGAGAAGGGAGCATTCCCAAGAGGCTGTTTGCATGTGGCCTCCCTGCTGTGGTTGGCAGGGTGGGTGTTGTGCCCCAGTCTGCCCCAGCAGCACCAGCACAGCCGCAGACGAGGTTAATCTGCTGCTTCAGACACAGCCTCGGTATCTGACTTTAAAACTGCATTTGGCATCTCTTAGCCCAAGTCTGACCTCAATTTACAAGAACAACAGTCTCGTGTTTAATGAGACAGTTATCTGATGAGCTGTATTCCCAGGACTTGGCTGCCATCCCAGGGAAGACAGAGAGGCTGCTGAACAGCAGAGGCAGTGCCTGTTGTGCTGGGAGGTGAAAGAAGGTGAAAGGAATCCACAGGGAGTAGGAAAGATCCTATGTCCAAAGGAGTAATCCCACCTCATTTTCACTAACTTTCCTGGGAATCTGAATGATTCAGCTTCTAAAATCAAGCCCAGTTTAGCTGGGTTTCTCTGTATGCATTTCACAGTTTTCTCCAGAAGTCCCTGCTGGGAACATTTACTGCCTCTTGATTCAGGGCAGTCCATTCAGCTGTGAGATGTGCAAGTAACACCTGACACAGCCCAACAACAGGCCAATGTTCAGTGACCTGATCCACAATGCTCATGGACAGGGCTGAGCTAAATGAAGCTGGTTCTAATGAGGGCTTGCACACTGCAGCATCAGACATTGGCTTCTTCAGGGAGCCACATCAGGTGCAAAACCTAAAGCTCCTCTAAAAGTGATTTTAAAGCTGCAATTGATGTTTTTAAAGTGTAATTTCACTGTGCACCAAGACAGCCAAGATCTGCTCCTTGTACCCTCCCCAGTGATGCAAACAAGGGAATGCAAATCTACTCACTTATACTGCTCCTTGGCCTGCATAATAACAAAATCCCACTTGTAGTTTATTTTTTGATTGAGCATGTTGTAATGTTCCTGGAATAAAAATAAAAAAGCAGTTAGTGTGAAAATTCTGGCCAGGGCACTCCCAAGCCAGGGTTTTCCTGCCTCTCCATAGCTCAAGGAAGCCAGGCTGGTAAATGAGCCAGGAAATCTGGATTGTTCTGAAAGCAATTACAAGAATTGCAACAGTTCAAAAATCCCATTGCAAGGAGAGCAATTACCCCTGTTAAAATAATTGATTTCACAGTATCTATCTGTACTGGCTGTTTTTACACTTGCAAAATTTTGGCTTTTGATACTGATGGAGTAACACCTCATGCAATTCAAGAGGTGATTTTTTGCTGTGCTCCATTAGCAATAGAGGGCTAAAGCTGTAACAACTGAAGGGCTTATAATGGAACAAGTGCAGTATCTCCTCACCTTTTCATATTCTTCTAAAATCCCTTTCCTCTTGATGTTCTTCTTTGCTAAATAAATTGCTGTGCAAGAAGAAGCAAATTAGCAGTCAGTTATACTTAGATCAACAAGTGCAAGAATAATTAAAAATTTACCCACAGGACAAACACAGAAGTCTTTGTCTGCTACAACATCTTCCTAACCATGAGCTCCAAGCTCACAAAAGCCCACTGAAGAAACAAGAACTTGGTGCTTTCACTTTGCCATGGATGCCCAGGCTGGGAGCAGCCAGGCAGAGTGGGCAGCAGGTGCCTTCTGTCAGGAATACCCTTCCCTTGGGAACTCAGCCAGGGTTTCATGGATCAGGGGACACTGGACCAAATCTTTCAGATCACATGTTGAGGTTCTTCAGAGTTTGACCTCCAAGCCTTCTGAACACAGGCCAGTGTTTTGCTCAAGTTCTAATAAAAACATTCCAATCTAAAATGGGTTTTTTTATTTCCCAGGAAGATCTACAGCATATTGTAGATAAAAGCCAGAGAGGACAATCTTGGTATAAACAAACCAGTCTGTGAATTGCACAGCCCACAGGAGCAAACCAAGTTTCATGACCAGCTTTACATTTAAAAGCATCATAAAAGCAAAAAAAAAGATTTATATGGAAAGAGCCATCAGGAGGTATTAGAAACCACTGTGCATTCTGTAAAGAAAGAAGCACTTCTGAATGCAGGGCTTGATCCAAAAGCACAGGAAGATAGTCTTGGGCTCAGATCCAGGGATACACTTAGCTACTCAGGGAAATCTAATCCTGTGTTTAAAGTCTTCCCTATCCAGCAAGGTAATTCAGATGTGTTCCTGTCTGATGGATCTTAGTAGAACATAAGAGCTTAAGCACTTTCCCCCATCAATGCCACCACAAGATGGTCACACTACAGTTCATCACTACTGAGAATTATTCACAGAATAGCAAGAAAAAAAAGCAAGGGCTGGTCATTGCATGTGGAGACACAGCACAAAGACATGAAGAGCAAAGGTGGTGCAGGACTGTGTGCACAAACCCACATTGCCCACACCTCCCAGACATGTGCAGTGCAGAACTCACCATAGTCTGTGTCATCAGCAGCCCAGCTCTGCACAGGCCAGAAATAGGGGGTCTGCAGAGAAAGGAGTCTCTGGTTAGTGCACAAAGATCTTAAACTCATGCCAAGAGGCACCTGGAACCATCCACACCAGAGGGAGCCTGAGGTCCTTAGTTGCATGGCAGCCACAAAAGGAAAATCCACTGCCAGTATCAAATCCACTCCCCCTCTCCCACCAGTTAATATGGACAACCTCTCTCTGCTGCCCAAGCACTCAGACTGAGATGCTGGAGCCTGATTTGGTACCATGTGGGAACCAGACTCCTCATTCCAAGTACTAATGATGGTCCCCTAACTTTGCATCGTAATGGAAACAGTCCAACCACAAGCTCTGAAAACATCCCATTATTACTGTGCTTGTTGTATATTCATTATTCAGTGATCCCAGACCATTCTACTTCCAACCAGCAATTCCATTTGCTACTTTAAGACCTGGAAGGGAACACACATTTGGAAGAAAGCACAGCTATTATTAAGCTGAACAAGTACATTAACTTAGTTGAAGAAACTATCACAGTTTCCCTGTAAAGTGCAATCCCAGACTTCTCAGTGGATCCCTTCCTCCTGCACAGTGTGGACTCACAATTACAGCTCCCAGGGAACTGCTCCAGCTGCCTGTTTTTAATAAAAAACTGTGCTGAACTCTCTCACAACAGCTTAGAGAAGGTGCAACTCACTTGAAACCTGTAGAGGCTGCCATCTGCCTTGAGGGTGAGGTTCTTCGGCTCCTGCAGAGGGTAAATGTACCCATATTTGACAAACAGGTCTCCCAGGTGCAGTGCCTCTGAAAATGGAGAGGGCAGATGTTTGGATTGCACAGAAACACTACACTGGAATTAAAACTGAGCTCCTACACAGGAGAGGAGAATTCGTCTAAAAGGTTTTGTCTACAGAGACCTTAAAGTTTTATAACTGAAAGCTGAGAAAGCCTCAATTTTGACACTTTTACCCACCTTCTGCAGTGATCTGCAAGCGCTGAAGAATCCATTGCAATATATCATTACCTGCAAAGCAAAACAAACATCAGGTGCTGGAAATCAGGAGTGTGCCCAAACCCAGGAGTGAAAATGAGACCTGTCCAGCCCTCACCCCTCACTGTGCTCTGGATCTCACCGAGGGCACAGACCCCTTTTTGCAAATGTACTTACAGATGCACCACAGAAGGAAGCAGAGATAAAATGCACTGCTGGTCTGGCACTGGCCATGCTGTCTCTCCCCAAACCAGCATCACCCCCTGGGAGAGGGAGCCCGAGGCAGGCAGTGACCTTGGCATGGCACAGCCAGAGCGTGCACAAGCACACGTGGCCTGAGCAACACCTAAACCCTCGTCAGTGGCTTAGAGAGGGCTTAGGCAACACAACAGCTTTCACATGCAGGGAAGGTGAAGTGCCTCAAGCAATGCAACAGCCTTCACACCCAGGGAGGGTGAAGTGCTCCTTGTCTTGAAAGATTCACTGCAAAGAACAACCAGATTCACAGAACACAGTCCTGTCTCAGTTTCATAGAAAACCAGTGACTGGTCCTCCAAGAGTGCTTGAAGGGATAGAAGGGATATCCAAATCTCAGATCCAAGCTGCAGTGGTAACAAGATTTATCAAAGGGAGACAAGATTTCTGCATTCACACACATTTTATCTCTCCCAGCTCTTTTCTTGGAGTGTGAGCAGTCAGCACCCATAGCCAGCATAAATCTCCAGCAGTTTTAGTTTTATGTTCTGGGGGCCAAATTTCACGAACCTCTTTCCATTTAAAGAGGGCAAAAATGCACTTTTTCCCTGATCAATTACTGGTGTTTTCCTCCAAACCTCCCCTAGGATTGCAGACTGAGGTGTCGACCTTTCTTGACATTGCAGTGATGACTTAACTTTCTAATAGGGGCTCAGAGCTCTTATCCTACTGCCTGCTTCCTGAAATAGATGAAATTAAAGGATTATCTCATCACTCATTTCTAGACAGCTCTCTCTGTAAGCACTTTCCCCCCAAGGTGCACATTTAACATCGAGGTTTATTTGTGAGCCATTTTACTGACTTTTACTGAATTTAACTAGTTAGCTTCCTGCACAGGCAGATCCACTCCCTCCAGTGGATCTGTGTCCACTGCTCCAATGCCTTCACCACACCCACTACACATGAATCAGTCTCTCTTGAAACACCCAGAAGCCAAACAGTATCCACGCAACTTGTACAGCACTAAAAATATCCCAGTTTAGAGAGTGGTGAGCACCACACAAGGGGACTGGAACTCACTTGCCTCTCAGAAGTTGACTAGAATTTATGACTTCTGCAAGAGGGAACTTGCAGCAGTTTCAGTTAAGGAACCAGAACACAGCAGGCAGCACGCAAAGAGGATGAGTGCCAGTGGGTACTGTCCCTCCACATCAGCTGGCCATGGACTTTTAGGAAGTGGTATTTTATGTTGGGCAGACATCAAGAGAAGTTCTTGTTCCCCTGCACTTTATCTGTGTGGGACATCATCTTCAGCACAGGGGAATCTTCCCTGCAGTGCTGCCTTAACTGTTCCCTTACAGCTCTGGGAGGCAAGGCCAGCTCCTCTGTACATGCAAACCTCCACCAAACTCAGCTGCATAATAACTGTGTAAGCCAGGATGTGGTTTGGACTGCAGTGCATGGAGGGTGCAGCTGAGAACCAGCTTCAGATGTGTCTGAGTTCTCCTGACCCTTTCACTGACTGACTTTACCCACTGGCAAGCAACTTCAGTGCCTCTGCACTCTCATTTTTTAAAAGAAGTTGGGGCAAACAACACACAGGGCAATCCAGACTTTGCAAACACAGTGGGGAAAGTCTCCTGAGTTGCCTGGAGCAAACTCACTGGTTTCAGTGGGAGTTTTTGTTCTGAGTTTCAAAGTGCTGCAGAAAGACCAAAGCAGAAGGAAGAAGCTTTGGTAGAGTGTGTGTGAATATTTGCAGCAGAGGATTCCTCACAAGAGCTTTAGTGGAGGCCTGGCAGTGCCTGGTGAAGGGAGGAGCAGCCACAGGGAGGCTGGGATGGGGGCTGCCTGTAACATCCTACATGACACAGCACAGCTCCTGCTTGGAGGAGGCAAAACTGTCATTTAGAGGCACAGAAGTGGGTTGAATATTTTGTGCTTTTCCTGCCTACTAAAGGAAAATTACTAGCAGCAAACATTAAAAGGCAGACTAATTGTTTATTCCTCATTTCTGAAGTACCATCTTTCAGTCTGCCTCCAGGCTGCTTATTTGAACAGGGTTTTAATATTTATCTTTATTTGTGATGCAGCCTCACTGGGAATATGACAAGTCTGGAGACTGTAGCACCTACTCACCTCTATGCTGAAAAAAAGCAAGGCCACTTGAATTAATCCCCCCATGAGACAGCTGAAAGTGTGTGGTTATCGATCTTTGTGTCTCTGATTCAGAGTAGGAATGAACTGAGACACGAGTGAGAAAAAGGGAGCAGGTTCATCTCAAAGGATGTACACCAAATATTTCTTGGGAACACTCAGCCAGCCCCTGGCAACCCTGGCCATGGGCTGCACACACACCTTGGCCTGGTGCTCCCCCCTGGGAAGCTCTTACCTGTCACAGCGTGTGGGATGTTGGCGATCATCACTGTCTGTGTCTGTGTCTTGATGCCCGTGTCTGGATTCTGCATCTCCATCATGAGGGCTTCGATCTGCCAAGCACAGAATGGGAAGGATTACAGGAATGGGAAGGAGGGAGCCCCAGGACCACTGCAGCATTCCTGAGGGGTGGGCAGTGGGGTGCCACAGGAATGGATACAATGGCCACAGCCCTTCCCAAAGCTGCCCTTGCCCTGAGAGATGCCACCTCCAAACCATGTCAGCTCTCACACTGACTCACAGGGTCACTCCCTCCCACTGGACACACAGTCAGGGTTAGCAGATGAGGGACAGGATGTAATCGTTCCATGAGAGCTGAGCTAAGACAAAATAAAGAAATAAAATCCCTACTACCCATAAATGTTCCTCTCTGGCTCAGTGGGCTATTTGCTGGGCCAATTAGATAGAAAAAAGGGGAGGAAATAGAATCTGTGCTCCTATTGCACAAATCCCCCAGCTGTGCACAGAGTTGTAGATATTGCACCACGCACCATGAAAATAAGCAATATTTTGGCTGGAGACCAAACAGCAAAGGTTCTGTTTCTGGTCTGCAGATAATCACCAGGCAGAACTGTGGAAGACCAAGAGAAGCACATCACTTTGCTCCAGGGCTGAGCAAGAAGCTCAGATCTGGGGGGGGATGAGAATGGCCTGTCCTTTGAGACAGCACAGCCACCCCCTGAGCCAGGGCTTTGGAAAGCTGGCCAGGGAGGGATTCCAGCAGGGACCAGGACTGCCACGTGGGAGAAGAGTCTGCCAACAAACACAGACTAGAGCTCAGCTCACAGGAAGGAGGTGCACAAGGAAGTTACATGGAGGTGCATGAGGTGAACAAGGAGGTGCATGAGGGGCTGTCCAGACGTTCCCGTGGATGGCTGCACCCCCAGCCTGGGGTCCCAGCCCTGCCTCTGGGCAGCAAAGCTCAGTCTCTCCAGGGATGGGGCAGAGACACACCATCTGGAGCAACATCCTCCTATCCAGCAGCATCTCCCACCCACGACTCCCAAGGGATGCTGATGACTCGTTTTTAACAGAGGATGAGTCTCACCCTCAGGGCCAGACTTCTTCTCTTTCTGGTTTCCAATTATCCTTATTCTTTTTTAAAGATAAAGATTTTCAAGGGTATTTTCCTCCTCTTTCACTAGACATCCTACTAGCACTACCCCAAAAGCACAAGAGCCTCTGCTGGCACTTGGGATCCTCTGCTCAGATGGGTTGGATGGGGCCACACTCCTCATCTCCCCATTTTAGATTATCCAAGTGCTGTGAAGGAACTGGCTTTGGGGATGATGCTCTTCTTTCTGCCTTCTGCTTCCAGAGATACTAAATCAAAACTGTTTCAACAGGACCAATTTGGTCTCTCTACACATTCATTTTGGGTGAGGCTGTAGCTTTTTAACTAGGAGTAGAGGATTTAATGAGTGTGACTTGATGACACTCATGCATAATGAAGGGCATTGTCTTCACAGGCACCACAGTGACTTTGTTCCCAAGTCTTGCCAAGTTCAGTGAGGATTTAAGCTGTAGTGACAGGATGCACTCTGAGCTTGTCAGTAAAACTGGATTTTCAACTGTTTTCAAAGGCAGTGGCAAATTAATACTAAAACAGAGAGGCTGGTAAAATTTCACACAAATATTTGTATAATACTTACATAAAATATTTCAAAATAGCGAAATCAGACCCAAAGTGATGAAGTACGAAGGCTTTTTTAGACCTTTTAACAGAACCCACAATTTCAGCCTCAGCAAGTTCGAGGCTGAGTGTGGAGAGATGCCTGTGCAGCTGTGTGGAGGAGGTGAGGCAGGATGGGACCTGGGGAAGTCACTCTGTGTAACTGCAGAGTCACCCAGCACAAGGATACTGGGGGCAAACACAGCCCTGCTCATCCCACACACACCCCACTGCTGGGACACCCAAATGGTGCCACCAGGCACAGGTGGGACTTGTTCCCTGCAAGTGGCACATCCTGCTCCAGCACCAGGCTGCTGTTCCTCCCTGGTGGGCTTGAGAGGTGGGTCTTTAACCAGCTGAGAGCAGGGAATTGTCTCAGAAACCCACACAGGCTCCCAGCACAGCATGTTCCCTTCCTTCAACCAGCAACTCAACACATTCATACGCTGCCACACTCCCTCCTGTCACAGCAGAAATTATATACATTAAAAAGGAAGGAGCTGCTGTTGGGGAGTGCCTGCTGCTCTAGAGGGCTGCAAACCATCCACCTTGCTGATCAAAACTCAGCCTGTCTCTTCTCCTAAGGGAACACTGCTGATTGTGGAGGTCAGGAGTTGCCATGAGCACCAGGCTGCCAGTGAGAGGCCAGGAGGGCTGGTTAAAACACATTTCCTTGCTTTGCTCAGGGCTCTAGTACATTCTATCATGTTTTCAGCCAGGAAAGAGCTGTCTGCTTTGAGTTTTGCAGAGCCAGGAGCCACTTCCTGGTGCTGGCTGATGGGTGGAGATGCACACAGAGGTGAGTATCTGGATTGCCAAAGGAATTGTCAGGCTCTGGGGCAAGATCACCTCAAGCACAGAGCACCACGAGGCATGAGATCCCTTCAGATCAGCCAGAATCCCTGCATGGAAGTGACCTCACCCCAAAAGCCACAAAGGAGCAACAGCAAAACTGTGTGTTGCCCATCTGATTGCAAGAAATCACACGGTTCACTGAGTGCAAAGCAAAACTCAAACTCACAGATGATAAGAAAAAGCATCACTGCATTTCAGGAGCATGTGGGAACTCAAATGATCAGTGATTGGTGGGATATCCATGGTTCTGGAGAAGAAGGATGAATCCAGCATGGATCCAGGGACAAGTTGGGCACGGAGCAGTGAGGGTAAATGACCACTGATGGATTGCTTGGTTGAGTTACCCTGGGAGCATTTTCCATCCCTGTTTCTGTGAGCTTTGAACACCCACCAGCTCCCAAGGGTCAGGCATCTGCAGTGCAGAAGCAACAAGCTCCAGGTGCTGAGACTCTGTCATACAACAGCAAAACACTCCCAAGATGAGGAGTTCAGCCCCTCTCAGCATTAATTCAGACAGAGGCATCTTTGCTTCAGATGTAAGAAAGATCAGTCTTCCCTGCAGGCTCCAGCTCCCAGCCGAGTGCCCACTCCTGGTGCTATAATTAAACATCTGCTGCTTTCTCCATCGTGAGTGTTTGGTTCTAGCCCCTCTCACTGTTTGCTACTATTTACAAAGATCAGCCCTCCCTGCTCTGATTTCCAAGGCAACAACACAGTCCTTCATCCCAACTCTGGCCCCTGAAGGCTCATTCAATTGTTTTCTAGATTACAACTACCAACCCTGCTTTGCACATTGATGGATGGTCAGAAAAATGGGAAGAAATGAAAAAAAGTCCATTGTTAGCCACCTAAAACTTCCTGCTTTTTCTTAATTAAAGCTGAGAGGAGGAGGCCTGTTCCCACCTAGTGATCTCGCAGCCAAAGGAAGTAAATCTGTGAATGGGGAGGGCAGGGCTGTAGCTGGCTGAGCACACTGGCTCCCACCAGGACTGCTCAGAGCATGGCAAGCTGGATGTGATGCTCCAGAGAAAACCATAGCACTGACATCCCTACACATGGACAGGGAAAGGGAGGATGGGATGAGGGTGAGCTTGGCCTAAGGCTCAGCTTCAGCCATATCCAAGGTCTTGCTTAAACAGAGAGCAGGAGTCTGCTGGATTGCTCCTTCCAGTAAAAACACAATTCAGGTGCTGACAGGCCTTGGAAAATGCCTAGGCAGATGAGGGCCAGCAGCTCCTGCAAGGTCTAAGCCCAAGAAGCCAAGCCAGGCTGGAAAAGCCCCCAGCCACCCTGTGGACCCCAGGATGGGCCCTCCCTGGTTACTGCACAGCACTGGGAGAAGCCATGAGGGACCAGAGGAAGGAAAAGGCAGAGGAAAAAGGCAAAGAGCATCCAATCCATCAGCCAACTACAAGGTATGAGACTCAATGCAGCTCAGATAGCATAGCAAGGAAAAACACAGAGCCCAGCACAGCCCTGCCCGGTGCTGCCTCCAGCTTTGCCAGGTGATGCCCAACAGAGCCAGACCCTGAGCCTGGGGCAGGCACAGGCACCAACAGCTTGGGCTCATGGGAGGTCTCCAAGCATTTAGCCAAAATATATTTCAGCAGCTTCTATCCCAACAGACCTTTGTGCCTGTCAAGACAGTTTTGGAGAGGAATAAAATAGAATAAAGCAACCTAAGTGTTAGCATGAGTATTTGATGGATGGGAAGTGTTGCAGGGCCTTGGAGGGGGCTCTCCAATCCTCCCTGGGTTCAGCCATGAAGATCAAGCTCCACATCCAGCCTGAGTCGTGCAGAGCAGCCTCACAGCAAGAACACAGCACCACCCACCACACCTAAAGCAACCCCCTGTCCTCTCCCCATGTCAATGGCAGGATTGCTGTGATCACAAGCTTCATGCTGGGGAAGCACCACAGAAAGGTGCATGGCAGATGCAAAGGCACCCCAGGCCAGCAGCCTGAGAGCACAGCAGGAAGCCCCTGTGTGTCAGCTGGCTGCAGAGCATGAGCACAGTCTTAAGCAATTAAGAAAGCTTCTCTCTAGGATTTTAGCTCCTCGTGGATCTAAGCCTGTATGATGCTCACTGGATGCTGAGCATCCTCAGCTCCCACCACAGGCAACGAGTAAAGGTGTTCAGTATATCCAGACAGGCTGTCTGCACACAGACCACACTGCCATGGAAGAGCCAAGGCTCCAAACACGGCTTCCCCAAAAAACAGGGAAGGACTGAAAGCAAAGATGAGAGCCAAGGCCTTTCTGCTGACCACCTGGGAGCTTCCTTTCCTACTGCCAACAGGTCTCAGGCTTGCAAAGCATGAGCACTACTAAAAGCCTCTCACTGCTCATAGTATGAGCAGTGCCTGCTCTGTGTGCGAGTGGTAAACGCTCCATAAGAGCCATTTGCTCTATTCTGACAGATCTTCCCACCTGAGGAACTGGGAGCACTTTGCAAAGGCTGCTGCACTCCTACAGAGCAGCAGAAGCACAGCTGCTGGCTGTTGTTTTCTCAAAGCCCACAGCTTCTCTTCTGCACTCCCACATGCAACTCCACAGGGTATTACTCAGTGCAGAATTTGGCCCAGAGTATTTCCCTTGGCAGGGCTCCCCAGTCAAATTTACCCTGCAAGACACAGCACTGAAGAAAATACCCTCTTTACTTCCTCTGGCAGAAAAAGCAGTGCTTGTACTGCCAGGGTTATACCTTACCATTGAACAGCCCCAAATTCCCCTCCCTTTACCCCTGGAATCCTCCTTAGGTCGTGGCCGTTGAGGAGAGCTGACTACAACTTGAACAGCCACTCACTGGCTGTACTTGTCACAGGAAATTCAGTTAATTCCACTCAACAGGATAAGCCACAGGCAGGAGAGGTGAGTGGGAGAAAAGCTAGCTTAACACTCTGCTTTTTAAAATCTGTAGATACCAGTTACACTACAACTGGTGACGCTTTTGAATGAATGGTACAGGAAAAAAAAAAAAACCAACAACAAATGCTTTACAAAATTATGCATCACACCCAAAAGCGTGGGCATACGTGTGCCCACTCCTTCCACTGCTTCTGGTCACAAACACGCTCGTTTCTGAAAAACTGGAGGGAGGCAGAGAGCAGACATTGGCAGGAATACACCCTCTGAAAGCAGACAGCAGCTGGAAACACCGGGAACCACACGCTGGACCAACCAGCCCAGAGCTGCGCTGACTGGCCTGGCACGGCAGCTGATGGGTTTTCCCCTGGGAAACGACACCTTTGAGGGTTTGGGGGGAAAAATAAAAGAGAGGGAGGAAAACTGCCAGGAGAATCAGTCAGCTGAAGCTGAGCTACAAAAAGAAACAAAATTACAGTGGTCTTTTCTCCGATACATCAGCACGCGCTGCCCCCCAGCCTGCCTCCCGGAGCCAGCCACGATCCACGGGGCTCTGCAACAGGTCATGGCTCCGAACTCCCGGGGATGGGGTTGTCATCCCTCGGACCGCACACGCCCACAGGTGCCCCGGGGAGCCGCGGTCGAGCAGGATGCTGTGAACACAGCCCACCCCGCCCGAAGCACCGCCAGCGCTACCCCGGGCACCGCATCGCCCCGCCCGGACTGAGCGATGCCCATAACGGTGCGGCTGTGCCGGCGCTGCTGAGCCCTCACCTTTTTCAGGAAGGCCATCCGCGGGCGGTAGCGCTGGCCCTGGTCGAGGCGTGTGACGGTCATGGTGGCGGGGAGCGGTACCGGGGAGCGGTACCGGGGAGCGGTATCGGAGCGGCGGCGGAGCGGGCCCGGCAGGGCGCACCTGGCTGCGGACACCGACACCCGCCGGGGGGCGGCGCCAACACCGCGCGCCGCAGCCAATCAGCGCCCGCCGCCCCGCGCTCATTTGCATGAAGGCGTGAGGCGGCCGCGTGGGGGCGCTCGTAGGAGCGCGATGGGATGGGATGGGATGGGATGGGATGGGATGGGATAGAGTGGAGTGGAGCAGAGGGAAATGGAATGGAATGGAATGGAATAGGATAGGATAGGATAGGATAGGATAGGATAGGATAGGATAGGATAGGATAGGATAGGATAGGATAGGATA
>JAWWEV010000044.1:2521703-2532345 GCA_035583235.1 Hafferia zeledoni | reverse complement strand
TCGGAGGTCTTTTCCAACCCAATCGATTCTATGATTCTATGTCTGAGTTTTGGTATTACCTGCAGATGGAGTGGTTTGAGTCAATCCAGTAGGAATTGGATATTCCTGCTGAGCTTTGTGCAGAGTATCAGTGCATTGTTTGCCTGTGCAGATTTGCAGGCTGGTGAAACAGTAGATGCTGAGAAACTCTGACCTCAGTGCTGTACCTTGTCATTCAAGGTGTGAGAGTCCTGGTGGACGCCAGAGAGAAACTCCATATCCCTTGGGGAGATCCTGCCAACCAGAGCAATGGGGACAAGGTGATGGCCTTCGACACCCGCGCTGTCACCGTGGCACAGGGCATGGTGGAGACCAACGTGTTCCTGGACTACCTGCCGGCCATCCGGGCCCTGTGGGCAGACAGTGGCATCCAGCACGCCTACGACCGGCGCAGGGAGTTCCAGCTGGTAAGATGTGGGCTCACTGCCTTCAGTTCTGCCCCTCTGATTCTTGTGCCCTTGTTGCTTTTCCATCCAGCCGTGTCCTTGTGGATCTGAGACATTTTTCTGTGGGTGGCTGTCACTCTGTGGTGTTGCACACAGATGCATTTGTGGGTCCCTTCCAACTCAGAATAGTCTGTGTGTGATGCTGTGTGTGAGTTTAGCTACTTCCTCCCCCCCTTTTTAATAACAATAAAAAAGGTTCTGACGTAATTACCCTCATTTCATATGTGAGAAAGCTGAGGTCTTGAGGGCCTTTATGTAGAAAAATGCTGAAATGAATCCCAGCACTGGAGAAACACCTTGAACGACTAAGAGACTTGCTGTTAAAGTTTTAAAGTTGTAGTTTACTTGTAACAGGGGTTTTTTGTTGCAATCACCTGCCTGGTTCTGTTACCTCGTCTCTGCTGTGCTGGAGCCACCACGCCCTGTCATGTTCTCTAACAAACCTGGTTCCTGCACAGTGTTCTTTCCATAGGTTTATTACCACCCTTTTTTAACTAGTGCATCAACCTAAAAAACCAACAAAAAAAATGGTTTGCAATAAAGACAGGCTTAATAGTAATGTGATTTTGTTAAAGAAAAGATATGCATGGGTTAATGAGAAGAATTTGAAAACCACTCCCTTCTCTATTCCAGTTTGAGCAATCTCACAAACATTCCCTCTGTATACTTCCTGTTTAATTTTGAATGTCTGTGTTAATACTCATGTAATGAGATTTTTGTTACATTGAAGTTCTCAGCTGAAGATGGAATATACAGTTTAATAGCAGGGTTGGGATGGAGTATACAATAATTCAGTAGTGGGGTTGGAAGGGAAAAAGAAACTTCTTCACTCTTGAGCTGCAGCTTTAACTGTCAGTGACAGCTGAAGTCCTTTTGCTCCATTTCCATACAAGTGCTGCAAAAGGAAATAAAAATTAAATTTGTTGTTTGTTGGTTCATAGACTTGTGTATGCCAGGGTTTTGTGGGGATGGGAGTTGAGAACCTTAAAACAGATTGAATCTGTTCTAGTAGGTCTCTCAAACCTAAGTGGCTTTGTGTTTTTATGTCTTAAAAATAACCTTTGTGTTAAAGTGAATCTGAACAATAGCTCGTGATGTCTCCTGTCGAGCTATTATGAATGGTTGTGTAATCATACTCTGACTTAAAGAGGTTGTGTAAATACTCTATAAATACGTATTGCCCTGATTATGGAATGTCTTCTGGAGAATGGGCAGGTGCTCCCTTGGCCTATCACCTGCTCAGCCAAGTGCTCAGCCCTGTAAATAAGTTTCTAATGAGACCTGTTGCTCCTTGAGTTTTACCTTCAAGTGATCATAAAAGGGTAATTGCTCTGCTCTAGTCAAGTCCAGTTCTAGTGCAGATGGAAGTTCTAGTGGTGTAATTGCTGTTCTAAAATGTGTGAAATAAAACCGTTTTGTCTTTGATTAAACATGTTTAGTGACTGGAGGCTGTGCAGCAAAGGAAAGGGGAGCTGTTACTGCTCTGTCGTCTTGAGTCTCTGAGAAGTGGGTTCTTTCCATAACTGAAACATGTGTAGAGTTTCACTTTGAGTGGGATGTGAAGAATGTGTTCTTCTGCATCTTATGAAAAAAAAAACCCTATTGCTCTTTTCTGGGAATCCCTAAATCTGTGTAATTCTCTTCAAAGATACATTTGGATCGTGTTGTGCCTTAGGCAGAAGTCAGGACTATTCTTTACGTGCTCTTGATAGTTGAGTGCTGTCCTAATAATTTTTGAAAGCAAGGTAACTGCTTTATTTACACTTCCATTGCTTGATTTCCTAAATCCTTTCAAAATCTCAGCCGGACATATTTATGCCGAGTTATAAACATGAAAAAAAAAGAAAAGCAGCAGCTGAATGATGTAATTGTGTTGATGCAGGCAGTGTGATCTGTGCTGGCCAAGCATGAAGTCTCAGTTTTACCCCAGTGAGCTTCAGCTTCAGTTCTGCCAGAGCTCCACGTGGGCGGCAGAATCTCCTGGAGGTTTTACTGTACCTGCTCTCAGGCCTTGCAGGAGAGTGTTCAGAGAGTTTAGGGCTGTGCTGTAATGAGGAAGAGGAACACAAATGGTTAAGGAGGGAGTGACAGGCGGATCCGAGTCAGGAGATGGAGCAGGGGGAAGTTGGGAGAGACTCAGACTGATCTCAGAGACATCAGTCCTGTCCAGGAGTGACTCTTGAAGTAAAGGCTCCAGACTGAAAAGTCTTGAGTTAAAAAGACTGAAAAGTGTTAATGCTGTAGAATAGGGAATAAGGGAAAAATACTGTTCTGCTTCCATGCAGGGAAAAGTGCCACAAAAACTGTAAAGACCTGGGACTGAGCAAGGTAGAGGAATATTACTGAACTGTGTATGCTCCAACTTCTTTTCAGACTATTGAGTGAGTTTAACTTTTTTCACTGATCCAGGTTTGATGCTGCACTGAAAAACATGTTTGATGCTGCACTGAAAAACATGTTTGATACTGCACTGAAAAACATGTTTGATACTGCACTGAAAAACATGTTTGATACTGCACTGAAAAACATGTTTCATACTAAGAGAGCACAGGCAGGAATGCTGGGAAAGTGTTGCTTTGTCATGGCAATAGGACACTTTGGGGCAGAGCTGGAGGTGAGCAAATATAAAATGGAGCAGTGATGGGTAAGGAGTGGAAAATGTCAAAATTTACATAGAAATTCTGGAGGAAAGGAAGCAGGAATGTGTAGTATAGAAACCATCTGTAGTTTGGGTAGATAGGAAGTACAGAGAAAGGGTTTAAGATTGAAGTTTCTGCTTGTGTATGGTTAAAACTTCCAAGATGGATCCACATTTGTGAGAGATCATCGAGCTGTTCTTGCTTTTTTGGTTTTTCCCCACCATCTTTCACTGACAATACCAGAGATGAGGCTGGGAGCCTGAAGAAACAATGTGGTCTTTTTATAGCAGCGTGAGAGGGGAAAAAACAGAACTTGGTTGTATTTTAATGGAATCAGAAATCAGCATTTCCATGCTTAGTTCACTGGAGTGTCCTTCCTCATTTTGTTAACTCAAGTGGTCATGGGATTGTCAGTATGATTTATTTTCCTTGGTGTAAAAATAGGGGCCTTCTGGCCACCAGCAACTGTATTTATGAAAATTCATTAGGTCATGCTGATGTAGTGCTTTAAAACTGGAAGGAGCTAATTACAGCTTAGTGCAATATGTGCCACTTCAGTACTTCCCTGTGGTTAATATGATGATCCCACACATTTCATTACAAACTGAAGTCCTGCAGGTGATTGTTCCACTAACACTGTTCACTACAGACTGTCCTGGCTCTGTAGCTGAGGCAGTTCTGTAACTTAGACTGGAGATTGTGCTTTCTCAGGCTTTCCCTCCTTCACCTACTGAGCTTATTTCTCCTCCTGCCTCTTGTCAGGTGCCTGACATGGCTGAGTTGCAGAATTAAGTGCTTTCTGACTCCAAATTTTAGCATTTCACATTTCTCATTGCTGCTTGATTTCTGGTAAAAATCTGAAATGACTTAGATAAACATACCCATTATCTTAATTCTCCAGCATGCAGGCTGATGTACCTGGGCACTTCCTGGCTTTTCTGTGTCTCCTGAGGAGCTGCTCAGTGTGTGGCTGTGAGGGTTTGCTGCTCTCACGGAGGTTTGCTCTGAGGCACAGGAGGAAAGCACTAGTGAGTGAGAGCAGCCTCTTACAGCACCTCTCACGTCAGTCATTTCTTCAATTTGCTGCAAGGGCTGTTACAGAGAAGCCTTTTGAAGTTGTCTCCAGGAGTCTCCTTGTTCTCCAATAATGGAGAAGTGGGATGAGAGCCGAGTTGCTCAGATGCACGATAAGCTTTGAATGTTTCCAAGGTGTGTTCTTGTTTAAGATAACTTTTGGGTGGGTTTGGGTGTTTGCTACCAGCAGTTTCTGATCTTCAGACAGATACTTCTTGCCCTACTTGCAAATTGTGTTGAATGTTGGTTTTTTAGGTGAGGGCAGGGATGACACTTTGTCTATATTTGCATAGAACTGCATAGATTATTCTTGGATGGTACAGTAAGGATTATAAGACATGCACTTACCTCTGGATCACAACTATTTCTGTCACGTGTGTGCAAGTGCTAGATCAGATTATAGCAGACAGGAAAAGGCGTGTTCCGCTTGAAGCTGTGCTGGTGGCTGTGCTGCAGCTTCCCTGGGGCGTCCTGCTCTTGCAGACCAGTGTTCTTGGCAAGTTGTTCAGTTTTCTGGGAGATTGTGTTGTATTTTATCTTACTCTGTTGGGCTTTTCTGGGCTCTGTCTCTGAATATTGGTGTGGCACAAGAACAGTGAGTTAGCTCTGCTGAAATAATGAGCCCTCAAATGGACACTGCCAAGTTTAATAGTTTGCAGCATATCCTTGAAATGTGCTTGATTGTAGAGCAGGATCCTGCAGAGGTCAGTTGTGTGTGAAGCCAGGCTGGGGTTCCAGATGTTGAGGTGTTTTTGGACAGTGGATGCCCAAGTTATGAACAGCTGAGGTCAGTGTGCAGTGTCCCTCTGAAATCCCAAGTGTAGGACCTTAAAACTTGGTTGTAATAATGCCAAGGTCATGGGTTCAATCCCCTCTGTGGGCCATTGACTTGAGAGCTGGACTCAATCCTTGTGGGTCCCTTCCAACTGAGAATAGTCTGTGACATAAATACCTGGAAAAGGAGTATCCTACTTGTCATTCATTAATGTGCCTACACCCTGTTTGTGGCACTGACTTTCAGAAGCCTTTCAGCAGCTCTACCCTCTGTAATATGTTTACTTTCTCCCAGTGTCCATTCTTTGTAACCTCCCCACACCCCCAGGCTGTGGCTTTCCCCTTGGAATGCTTCTTGTTCTGGGAGTTCAGTTGTCCCACTCTTTGTGCTTGAATCGTGCAGGTGATGGTTCTGTCAGGACATGAGTGAGTGCCTGAGCTGTTGGGAGAAGGTTTGTGAGACTGACAGAAGAACCTTCATTGCAGACAAGAGATCCAGTCACCCAGCATTCCTGTAAACATGCATTGACTATTTGAGCACTTAGTCACATAAATCAGAGTTATTCTATTGAAATACAGTGTTGTAATTACACTGAATATTGCTTAAATTTCTGTGTGGAAACCCAAAAAGCTGCTGTTTTTATGTATTGAAATATTTTCCCCTTTCCCTAATCAATAGTTCTGCCAAAGATCAGATCACAGGAGGGCATGTGTGCAATGAGCATGACCTTAAAGCCTTGGCTCCTTGCCATCTTTTGGTCTTTGTGTGAAAAGAATTTATCAAATATCATTGCTATAACTCTGGAAAGAAAAGTGCTTTACAAATTTGGACTGAAAAATACGTCATTTAAATCCACAGAAAAGACTTGGAGTTGTTGAAGATTTGCTGTTTTTCCTGCCCCAGTGACAAGATAATACTGGCTTTGAGTTGGTATTAACAAGACTCCAAATAGGGATTAACTCTGGAGTCCAACAATAGAGGGTTGAGTGTCCTTATTCAGGGTTTGTGGCCAAAAACCTTTCAGTGTGTGCCAGTGATTTGGTAGTGGGAATTGAGTGTAATATTTCAGTTGAGCTGAATGATCTTCAGGTGAACTTTTATACTAATTTAACAGAGGGTGCCATTTTTTACCATTTTCCAGATTTGGTTTCTGTTTCAGTTTCTGAGTTCCTGTGCCTTGAGAGGCTGTTTCTGGGACTGCCTTTTCCCCTCCCACCACACCTCCTTTCCTGTCTGCTGACTTTTCTTTTAGCCAGCAAAAAGCTGAAGTGTTTGGAGAGTGGACTGGGCTGGTATTGCCAAGAGATTCTGGTTTGGTCTAACTGAAGATCTTCTTGGTGGTATTTTTTTGAATGATACTATTTTTCTTGTTTCTATTTGTGTTGTTTGTTTTGTTTTTCTTTTGTTACTGTTACTTTTAAGCCCAGATGTGGCTGTGGATTGAGAGGTTGCTCAGTAGGAGCTGTCTTGGTGTGGACAGGTTATCCCAGCACACACGTGCCAGACAAAAGCATGATGAGTTGTATTCCAACCGGGAATGCTCCTCTTGGAGTCCTTGTGTGCTTCACTTGGATTGTAGAAGTCTTTTCTGCCTGGTTTCAGTGCAGCCTCTGAGGGTGGATTTCTTAATTTGGATTCAATCCAGCTATTGAGCAGCCTGGTCTGGTGGAAGGTGTCCCTGTCTATGGCAGAGAGGTTGAAACAAAATAATCTTTACAGTCCCTTCCACCCCACCAGTGCTTTTAAAATGCAGAATTGCACCATGCAGTGTGGGAGCAGAGGGATGTGTTCTTATACACACTCTGTCTCGTGTTGATTGTCATGTGCTTTAGTTTCCTAAACATTTTGTTGCAGGAGACTAAAATGTGACCTTCTTCTTGCAAAAAGTTGGGTTTCTATAACCAAGCCTTGATTAAATCAATATAAAATATAAATGCCTTTCTCCATATGAATATTCACATCTTGAGTGTGTGAACCTTTTCTCAGCAGGTTGTTTTAAGTGGTTGCAAATGTGTTAGAGGAGCTTTTGCTGTTTGTGCTGGGTACATGTAACGTGAGACCTTGGTACAAACATTCATTCCCAGCTCATTTCCGTGCTGGCTCCTCACGTGGAAGGTGCTACATGTTGGTACCTGTGGAACTGTCTCGTTACAGGCTTTGGAATTTAAACATGGCAGTGGCTGCACCGTTCTCTGTCCATGCAGGAATGACCTCATAAACACAAACCCTGCACAGTCCCAGCATTCAGAGCTGTCAGCAAATCTCCATGCTGGCAAAATGTGTGGTACAAACGGGATCTTCCATCTCTATGTTTTGCCCCCGAGGCAAAGAATGTGGAGTGCTCTTTTTCATGTGTAAATTGGGATCCCTCAGGGTTGAGGTGCCGTGCCAGGGGCAGTGTTGGTTTGGGCTGCTGTTCCCTGCTTTGGGTTTACTGTAAGGAGACTCCAGCCTTGTTAAGTCTGGTCTCACGGAGAGTGGATTCCACTGGGGTTGTACTGAATGACTGTTTTGGCTCTTTATTGCCCTGAGCTTCAGTTAATGGTAAATGTTATTTATATCTCCTGGGTTTATGCTGCACCTCTTACACAGAAGCAGCAAAGGGGTAGGAAACAGCTTGTGGCAGCCAAGGAAGTTGCTTAAGAAAATGTGAGAAACCCCAAGAGCAGCCAACCTGCCTAGGTGAGAAAAGCTCTGGATAACTCTGCTGGTGCTTGGTGTGGGAAGCAGGATAACCCCCAGCACTGGCTGCTGGCACTCACCTCTCCATCATGCCCATTCAGCCCTTAAACTTCCCAGTACTTCCCAGCCTCCTCAGTTAAAATAACTGGAATATTTTCCTTCTCTTAACCAAGGAAGTAAAAAGACCCCAAATTTATGGATTAGGGATACAGGAAAGTGTAATCACACATGAGCTTTTCATTTGTTTGGTGATGTAGAGAAATAATTTTCACCAACCCAGTGGTGTCTGGGCAGCCTGCCCGGGAGCACTTCTCTCTCTGGGCACATGATGGTGTTTGATCACTCACTGGTGACCAAATAAGAGGATGCAGAATTTCCAGGGGTGGAAACACAGTGCACTGACACCATGTGTATTTCAAAATACACAAAATTGTGGGTAAAAAAACTCAGGGCAGGGTGATTACTGAAATTTCAAGTGTGGGTGATATCAAGACCTTTAACTTTCACTAGCAAACAGTTACATAGTTGCTCTAATAATTAATTTGTTTGTTTGTTTTTGGTGTTTGGTTGTTTTTTGTTTTGTTTTAGTTCATTTGTAGCATGAAATTCTATGACAGGACATTTCTGCAGCCTCTAAGATGTTGCTGCTGTTTTGGAGCTCTTGTGTATTTCACTGTTACTTTGAGCTCTTCAGGCTTTTAGTAATATTTAAAAATGCCAACATTCAGTTACTGGTACAGGTGGATCTTCCCCAAGACCCAGCAAATGATCACTGAGTTTTGTCAGATGTCTTGTAACAAGAGCTGGTTTATTGGCACATCACCATTTGCCAACAGAAATACCAGAACTTAATTGAAATGGATTCTGCTAATTGAGGCAGAGGAAGGAACTAAAAAGCATTTGGTCATCTGGATTTCTCATGAGGCTGAAATAGGAACCAAATGTACTTTTAAAACTGAATCCTAGAGAAATGCACTGGGATCCAGTTCAGGGTTCTGCTTTTGAAATACTGTGATTTAGTGTAGAACTTATGCCATGATGGACTCTTCAAGCATCTTAAAGTTCAGTATGGCCAGTTTTAGTGCTGATACGCTTCCACATGCCAAATATTTGTCATGTTTTTGGGAGCCTTTTACAGCTTGGAAGCAAGTAAAGCTCTGAGTGATGGATGGCAGATTTGCAGACTCACCACTGCTCAGCGTTGGATTAAATGCAGTTTGAGTTGCAAACACATGAAGTCATGGAGCCAGTGGGTCAGTGCTCTGAGAGGAGAGCAAATGTTTACAGTCTGCTTCCAGTGTGTTTTGTGTGCAAAACATCTGAGGTTTATAGAGATGCTTCCCAGAGTGTAAATAGTAACTGTTTCACCTTGGTCAGTGCCTGTTTTGGAAGGATTTCCAGGTCTGTGTGTGCTTTGACTTGGAATATGCGTTTCATCAATGAAACTTGAAAATCTTTTGCAGTGTCAGTGTCTTTCCTAAAGTAAACTTTCTGGAAGAGCAGCTTGGATTGGAAACACTTAGGGAGAGAGTAAAAAGATACTTGAAGAAACAAAGTGCAGCTGATCCTTGTGGACAGCATATCCTAGTTTGGTTTCATGGATTAATTCCTGTTGAAGTCCTGGCAAACAGCAGCATCTTGGTTGGATGCTCTGGTGCTGTGGTGTGTCCCATGTGCCAGTTACAGTGTTCCTTATCCTGGCCCTGCTCTCCAGAAGAGGCAGCAGCAGCCTTGAGTTTGCTTCTGTTTGGAAGCATTGGTGATCCCAAGGAATGCCATGGAATCCCAGAGTGGTTTGGATTGGAAGGGACTTCAAACATCACCTCGTTCCAACCCCCGCCTTGGGCAGGGACACCTTCGAGTGGTTCAGGATGCTCCAGGTCCCATCCAGCCTGGCCTTGAAGCCTTCCAGTGTTCCAGTGCCTCAGCATCCTCACAGCAAAAAATAAAATGTGCATTCTCCTAGGGTTTTTAATTGTTGGAAAGAGTCTCAGCAGTTCCTTTAATTTTTCAGCTGTTTCCAGAATATGGCACATCCTGATTTCCAAGCAGTCTTGGTACCAGAGTGCCTGGCATGGAATAAGTTGTAGTTTTGTAGGCTTTAATGGAATGCTGTTTCCTTCCTAAAAGCTGCAGTGATTTTGCATATTTTTAAGCAGGTCTTGTTAAGAATCTGTCAGTTAAATTCCTTCAGGAGAAAGGGGTTGATACCTGGCTAAGAAAAATTAAATTGGATTTTTTCCCTCTTAAGGAAAGTAATTGAAAAGTGGATCAGTTTGCTCAGTGCATGAAGTTCTTTTTAGTGCTTGATTGTGTTTTAATTAGTTTAATTAGGATGGCATGTTACATATGAAACTGTAGAAATGTTGTTCTGATGGGGGAAAATCTGAGTGTGAGCTGAGTGGAGCAGTCAGGCCCTTTGAGGGAAGAGCAGAGCAGAGCTGGGTGCAGGAAGGAGCATCTGCGATGCCAGAGCCTTGTCTGGAGTGTTCAGTTCCAGGTGTGGCTCTCTCTGTGACATCCCCTCTGTCACTGCCAGCTCTGGGATGTGGCAGATATTCCCAGATTCTGGCAGGGGCTGCCAGGCAGTGGGAGTTCAGGAGCTCAGCTTGGCGTGCTCTGTCTTCATCCATTTGTTATCCACATTTTGAGAATTATGGATTAATTGGATTACACGGTAAATAGGGGATAATAGATTAAAGGGATATTATTGGGTTAAACCCCTTCTTAAACCCCTTCACCTTTCTTTGTTAATACTGTTACACAAGATAAAAATGTCAGTCATGAAATAAACTTGGTGTGACTTCTCTCTTGGTGCTTTTGGAGTTGAGCACCTTCCACTCACTGTGGTCTGGCTGGTGGGAACACAAATTCAGCTCTGCTGTCACAAGGCTTTACACAAGCTGGGGCTTGGTCTCTTCTCCCAGGCACTCAGCAGTAGGACAAGGGGGCACGATGGGCTCAAGCTCTGCCAGGGGAAATTTAAG
>JAWWEV010000044.1:2498721-2521603 GCA_035583235.1 Hafferia zeledoni | reverse complement strand
CCCTACTGTGATCACCAGCCCAGGGCACTCTGTGCCCTGGGCTGGTGATCACAGTGGGGTTGGATCAAGGGTTGGACGTGATGATCTCGGAGGTCTTTTCCAACCCAATCCATTCTATGATTCTAAGGTTGCTGCTGTGAGTCAGAACCTGAACCTTTCCCTTTTTTAGGCCAGATACTCAGTTTGTGTGACGGAACCCAGGGCAGGTTTCACTTCTACCCGACGTGACGCAGTTCTGATGGCTCTGAGAAGAGTCAAACACGACTCGAGCCGCACGCAGCGAGCGCTGGGTGGAGGAAATGGGTCTGTGCTGTCAGAGGTGGGGCGAGCTGTGACGCATTTGGGATGTGTCCTGGTGGGGAGCAGCACTCTTTGTACTCCTCTATCAGCCAGGGTCTGAACTCTCTGGTCTTGCAAAGAAACAGGAATTAATTCCAGTGTACTGAGTTTTATCTTTGAAATGGGCAGATCAGGTTTAAGTGACTATTCAGGTGGTTGAGCTGGAGAGAAGGAAGCTGGGACACCTGAGATATGTGGTCTTGACATGCACTGTCTGTGCTCCAGCCCTTTCAGGGCTGTTCCATTTGTGCTTCCACAGACAGCAGTGCCATTTTCCAGCAGTTTGCCCTTCCTTTTTGGGGAGTTTGGGATTAGTTTCACATGGAGCAGTTGGCTCCTCTGCACATGGCCACAGTAATGCTCATGTGGGAATAAAAGGGGACTGCTCTGCTTTGGTGGGAATGCCAGTTTGTCCTGGTTTTAACATAACTTTGGCCATAATTAACACGTAGAGAAAGGAAACGTCTCACTAGGAAATGTGTTTTGTGTCAGTACACTCAGATGTTTTGACCTAGATTTGCAGTTTGGTAAGTAAATACACTGTTGCTTACCTCGACACTTTTCCCTAAATATCTTCAACACCCTTATTAAAAATTTGTTAATGTGAATGCTCAAAGTCCCAAAACATTGCTAATATTCTGCTTGAAGAGAGAGTGTTATATCAAGTGTCAGAGCACAGAGTGGCAATTCAGAAACAAATTGTTTCCCCTCATCATAAGAGATTCCAAGCAAGTTCCTGAATTGCTCCTATAAAATAGGGAAAGTATATTTTTAAAATTAGTTCCTTAGGCATCAGAGTAAACAAGGTATAAGTATGATTGTGTAGTTTTGTCCTAGTCTGTTGAGTGGGGCATGTTTGAAAGAGGAATCCTCATTCAAAAGCACTGGGAGGAGTGACTGGTAAGAAATTAATTTATAGAACCTGAAAGTGTGAAGGGACCAAGATTATTTTATTTACCTCCAGGTCTGAGGCCAGTAAAAGAAACTGGACCAGTTCAATGTCTCAGCATGAGACTTGGTTAAACTTAACCTGGTCTAACAATCAAGACAATTGTGGATTTGAGCTCATTAATGTAGTTAGGGTGTGCATTCATGGCATAAATACATCATCTGGATCACCTGCCTCTTTGTGTGATGTTACAGACACCCCGTGTTTGGGTGGAGGGGGTTGTGCTCTCTGAGCTCTCCCACTGTAAATCTGCACTGATTTGACTAAAACATTTCTCCATTCATTATCTCTGCTCATTGCTGACATTTCAGAGGAATCTGGTGAAACTTCAGTGGCAGCAGAATCGATTGGCAGTCACTCTTCCTTTGAATCAGCTTGGGATGGGCTGGCAAGAAGATAAAGGTTGTTAGAGTTTCTTTGCCAAAATCCTCACCTATGGATTTTTCTGGATTAAACCTCTAACAGAAAAAAACCTGTATATAATGAGGTGTGTGCAATCAGCATTACAGGGTGCTGTGAGATGCAGAATTTTCAGGCACTGGTTATTCCTCCATCATCTCCTTCAAGCTGCTTTTCCCATGTTATGGGTGGTTTGGTTTGTGTGTCAATTTGGGCATGTACACACCAGCCTAAAAGCATTGTAGGTACCTGTTCTTATTCCAAACTAGGCTTACAAAAAAGTGCTTTTTTTGTGTGTGGTGTTTTTGTTTGTTTATATGGTTCTTTAATTAAATAAAATAGGAAATATTTGTTTCTCTTTTCTAAGAAATACCAGTAAGGTCAGGAAGAGAAAATGTTTGGTGCCTCTTACAACTCTAATCTAGAGTTACTAAGTTTTATCTCCTATTTTCTTAAAATATCTGATTTATTATCTCAGATACTTAATAAGCCTTGTCAGTTCAGTATGTTCCACTGAACTTGCAGCCAAATGTAGATGGCTTGATAAATTGTGTTTCTTTCTTTAAACCTTGTGATGACTGAATCTTTTTTTGATGCTTTTTCTCCCTCTCTTTCCCTTTTTTAAGTGATTGCTGTTGGAAAAAATGTAGTGTCCCTGTTCCCCTTGAACAGCTAAAAAGCCATTTGGCTGTGCTAAGGTTTCAACAAATCATATTTAGATTGCTGACATTGTTTTCATGGAAACCAAATAAATTGGTGCCACTTCCTGGGTTTAAGAGACGTGTTCATTTGGTGTGTATTTCATGTAGTCTTTTTTTTTTTTTTTCCCCTGCCCCCAAAATATTTTTGTGGTTACTTTGCTTGATGCACTGACTGGTCAGTGCTCTGTGTTTGTTGGTAAGGGATGGCTGCTCTGCTTTAGTGCAGTGACCACACCAGCAGGTGAGTGACCAGCTGTGCTGTAACCACGTCCTTGTAGAGAGGGGGAGTTATAAAACTGGAGATATTTCATTGTACAGCCGTGGGCTGGTGGTCAAAATAAATACAATACAGTGTTAAGGGAAGCTGTTGTGGGAACATCAAACACGTTGATAGGAACATGATTTAGGTGTGTTTTCTTGTAAATCACATTCAGGATGAACTGACTTGGCTCTCTCAGTGAGGATCACGAGGCTCCAGGAGACTCACAGGCTGGTTTGACTCAAACCTTTCTGAAAATGGAATACTTGACAGTTATGAATAAAGCCATTTATCAGTCAACTTCCTGTGGTTTACATGCATTTCTGAATCAGGAGGAGGCTCAAGGGCTGCATCTGAGATGTGTGTATTCCATCTGAACAAAAAGGGGCATCTCCTACAAGCCTAAAATCTGATGTCACAGAATCACAGACTGAATTGGAAGGGACCCACAGGGATCATCAAGTCCAACTCAAGTCAATGGCCCACACAGGGGATTGAACCCATGACCTTGGCATTGTTACAACCAAGTGTTGTCCCAGTATGATACACGAATGTTCAAACAGCCAAAGCACACTCAGGTAACACCGGAGAGTCTTTGAAGGGGAGTGTGGGTTGTTCATTCTGCTGTACTGGGGTGTGTTCAAGAAGTTTGCTTTGTTGCAGTACATCAGTACTCACATGAGACATGCTCAAGCCTCTGTTTGATTTTGTCACCTGTATTGGCATCTTTGGGCTGTCCTTTAGAGCAGGAGGAGGCGGCAGGGAGGGGACAAGTGGGGTGCCTTGGCATGGTTGGTTCCTGCAGTGCCACAGGTCACTCCTGACCTCCAGCCAAGCTCCAGAGGTTTGCAGTTCAGAGCTGCTCAACTGTAAAAATTACTTAAAAGAGTTAAAAAAAAAAAAAAAAGAAAAAAGAAAAAAGTTCACCTGTGACTAGTTGACGACTGTCACACAGAGTCACAGAATGGTTTGGAGGGACACCTCCCACTATCCCAGGTTGCTCCAAGCCCAGTCCAACCCAGCCTTAAACACTTGAGGGATGGGGCAGCCACAGCTCCTCTGGACAGCCTGTGCCAGGGCCTGCCCACCCTCACAGAGAGGAATTTTTTCCTAATATCCAATCTAAACCTACTCTGTCAGTTTGAAGCCATTCCCTGTGTCCTGGCCCTTGTATAAATAGTCCCCGCTCCTTCAGGTACTGGAAGGCCACAATCAGGTCATCCCAAGGCACTCTCTTCTCCAGTCTGAGCAATCCCAGCTTTCTCAAAGGAGAGGTCCTCCATCCCTCCAAGAATCTTGGTGGCCTCCTCTGGACTCGCTCCAACAGGTCAAGGTCCTTCCTGTGCTGGGGACATCACTATGTATTTTTAGCTAATCTTTAAATTTCCGTCCAGTGCTCTCACAGAACATGGGCATGAAGACAACAGGGATGTGATGGAGAACTGCAGTTTTTATTGGGGGCAGATCCTGCAGTCTCTCAGTTCTGTATCGATTCTGTCCTTGGTGTGGCAGCCACAGATTGACTGAGGGACAGCCACGTGGCAGGGCTGGGCGTGGTGAGTTCCTGGGGCAGAGTGGGGAAACCCAGACTCTTTTTTTCTAGTCATCTCGGGTAAACCAGAGAGTTTACAGTTTGTCTAAAGGGAAATTTTAGGTGTGACAACTGCCTGTTGAATACAGACATTTAAACACTCTCACTGTCATGAATTTACTGAGGGAGATCTAGTTCTGTACCTAACAAGAAAAAGTATTTCTTGTACAGGGATATGAATAGATAATTTTCTTACTAATTTTTAAAAATTGATGACATTAAGACTTTCCTTGGTTGTTTTGTTTGGGGTTTTTCAGTGTTAGTGTTTTTCACACTTTGGAAAGGAATGGGAAGTCTTGCTTGGCTGCTTTGTGATGCTGCCTTTTACAGATTGAGGCCAGAACTGATGCTGAAAAAGATGTAGCTGTACAATAGTGTTATCATGGCAGGCAGGAGTTGCTGAGTGCCACTAAACCGGTTGGTGTTACTGCTGCAGTTTGTCACCCCAGAGAAAACTGGGACAGCTGAGCCACACAGGAGGTAAAACAAGGTAGTAGCTAGAGGTGTGTTGGACTCTTGCCCTGCAGGTGTGTCGAGCAGGAGGCGAGTTCCAACCAGAGTCCCGGTCTTGCCTCATTAAAAGTTGATGTTCAAATTGCACACTTAGAGGTGTGGTAGCTACTTGTATTATGTAACTCATTTTAGTACCTGGAAAACTTGCAAAAGTACCTTGTTTATGTGTTTGCCAGAACCCTTCTTGGCCTGTTACTTACCCTCCTCTACTTAGGCAGGGTAGATACTGAGGTGACACAATTTAATAGTGAGGTTTGATATTCATCCTAGATAAGTTTGCAGAGTTCAGACTGAAGTGAGGGGAAGTCATCAGGGTGTAACTCCTGTCCTAATTCACTTGTCTGGATTAGATGTATCACCCTGCTTGAATTTCTCATCAAGAAATCTCAGTCAGAATTCTTGCTCTGCCATCTGCAGAGTGAAAACACAGGTGCTTCTTTTCTGCTCTTACTGTAAAGTAAATAAGTTACAGCTGGTAATAAAGAGCTCTCAAAAGGAAGCAGCACGTTTCTGCTTCTGTGAGGATGCTGAAAATCATAAAGAGGTTCTGCTTCCCTCTGCAAGAAATTCCATCAGTACATTGCATACTGCAGGTGAGCTCAGGTACAGCAGCACCCATGTAAGAATTCCTCCTTAATCCCAGCACCCCAACAGAGTCCTGCAGGGTTGGCTGCAGTTCAGGCTTACCATGGAAAAACCTTTAGTTCCGCATTACTGGAGGGATTACAAACTGCATTAGTGTTTGGCAGGACAGGGCTGGCTCAAATCCAGAAGATAACCTGGAATACCTGTGATCCCTTGCGGTCCAGCACCCTGGAGCTCCACTCATTGCTCCCACAGGAAGGAATTCTGGCTCTTGATGGATTCTTGGTGTCCTGATGGGGAATGTGACTAAAATGCTTTGTGTGTTGTGGTTTCTCATCCCCTGTGCTGCTCATCGTTCCCTGTGGGAATGGATCCCTTGGTACTGCAGTTATAAATTAACTTTCTCCAGTGATTAATCCTGTACCTGAATGTCTGTGTTGCACACTCTGCAAAGCCTTGGAGGGATTGGATGTTTCTTTTCATACCAAGGTGTGGCTGCTTCATTGATGCTCCCTGTGGATAACACTTGGATTTATTTATCAAGTCTAAACTTGGAAAGAATGTAACTATTATAAATGTGCCTTCTTATGCTTTTAAGCCTAAATATTAACTGACCTAAGAATAAATCATCAGTTGTGTTCTTAGGGTGGCTGCTTTTAAAAATGGCAGTGATTAAAGCTTATAACACTTAAATGTAGATTTTGGTAAATTATCTGGACTTCAGAATGTAAACTCTTGGGATCGAGTACGTTGCTTATTTAAATAACTGTTTGATTTGTTTTTAGGGGGAATCTGTAAAGTATTTCTTGGACAACTTGGATAAACTTGGAGAACAAGTAAGTTCTTTTTTTATTTTTCTTTCCAGTCTTGAGTTTTAAGTTGTCTTTGTGATCTCTGGGTTTTAAATAGATGAAATGTAATCCATGTCTACTCCAATAACTTCAGTTAACTTTGACTGTTGCATTATCTCAGCAGTTCATCACTGACATGTCAAAAACATGAGGCAATGCAAAGGCCAGGAGACTTTCTGGAAATAAAAGTTCTGTCAAAACGGAACAAAAAACAAGTTACAAGTGATTGTCACTCAGAAGACTGTTGAAGTACCACTTCAACACTAAATTATATCCAGAAATGACTGAGTTTGGGGTTTATATATCCATTTAGGAACACTGAGTTCCTAAATCACAGGTCAGTAGTATCTATTTAGTAAAGAATGAAATCTGTTCTCTGAGGAAAAAGCTGACATTTCTGTAGATTAATTTTTTACAGAACTTTTAGCTGCTTCTTGAATAATGAAGTTGTACCCTAATACTCCTGGGTTGTGTTGCAGGAATGGCATGTGGAAAAACTGCCTTTCAAATGGGATGGTGCTGGAGCTCCGTGGGGAGGCAGTTTCTCCATGGTCATTTCCAGCCAAAGGCTGAGAAATGGAGGAATCCAAACCACTTCAGTTGAGCCCTGTTACATCATGCTTAATTCCATTTTCCTTTAAACAGATAAAAATTTAATTTTAATCCAGGCTGTTTCTCTACTTTGAACTGTCATTGTTGTAACTTGGGCGCTGGGGATGGTTGTGCAGATGATTCCCAAAACTCTGGCTTGAGAACTCCAGCACTTGCTCTGAGAATTAGGATTTGGTCTTGAGTTACAAGACCTGCACTTAGGAGGAGAACTGCCCTTCCTTTGATGAACTGCTACACTCTCTGCCAGGGGTGGATTTCTGGTGGTCTTTGAATCCAGGGCCACTTAAATTTTGAATGGTTTGGTTTTCTTCCCCAGCACAGTTGGGTAAAGAGTTTTGCAGATTCATTTCAAAGTTCTTTATTTAGAAACTTTGGTCTGTTCTTTGATTCACATGTAGAAACTTAGTCCCTAGTTGGATTTTTTAAGTATTTTTATATACACACACAGACACAAAGACACAGACAGACACACACTGCAGGTCTGATGTTGCTGTGGGAATGCTGAGCTCTGAATTACAGCCTTTCTGGCTTCAAATTAGACCAAACAATGTTGAGAATCAGAGGGGGACTCATCAGGACCTGCAGTTGTAGAAAATGTTAAATCTTTCAGGAAAAAAAACACTAAGTTTTGTTACTGGGTGAAAGATTTGATAAGTTCTTTTGGTGTATTTTTATCTATATGCAAGATCTGTCCAAAGGATATTTCCCCAAGCTGTATTAATATATATATTTTACTGTTCTTATCTGATGCAACTGGGCTGACCTGTAACTAAATTGCTTATAAACACCCAGATCTGCAGTTCATGTGCCTGTTGCCAAAAAGAGAACTGATAACAGCACTGAGGGAAAAGAACTTAATGTTCAGATTTAATCAATCAGCAAAATAAGAGTATCTGACGGGCATACACGTGTGTGGGATCACTTGGATTCCTTGCAACTGTTTGTTGTTATTTCAACTGCCAGTGCAGACTAAGTGTATTCAAAATATCTCCCAGAGAGATGTTGCTTTCCACGTTGTGATTGGATCTTAGTCATGCCTTAAATTGCAATTGTAAATAGGCAAACTGTGATGTGATAACGAAAATTACTCCTTTGGAAGAAACAGCCTGCAGTGAATTGAAGGAGATAATTCAGGAAGGAGGCACATGTTCCAAATCAGTGTCTATACTGGGATGCTTGCAGGGAAAACACTGATTGACAATGGCAAAACATTGAAATAACTTGGAAAATAATACTCACTTCCATCCAAGGGAAATAGGAAAATACTCACCTAATGCTGCAGATACAGAGAATGGCATCAACACTGAGAGAAGGGCAAGCAAGTGACAAACTGCCAATATCCCGAGGAGCTGGGCATGGGGAGAAAGCATAACCATCCTTCAAAAGGATAACTACAATGCTGGGAGGTTTCTGAGGAGTTGTGTTTGGTTTCCTGTAGCCAGATGAAGGCTGGATACCCACACTTGACTCTCAGGGCACTCCTTTGCTCCCTGTTGCATCAGAGTGGCCAATATCCAGGATAAAACGTGGAGTCATGGAATGGTTTGGGTTGGAAGGGGCCTTTAGATCACCTCGTTTCATGGTGTGTCTTCTGTGCATGTGGAAGGTGAAAGCACTTGAAAAGAATCTCTTTGTGGTTCCAAGTGTGGTAGGAATTTTCAATGAGTAATAATACTTGAGAGGGAATTTGTCAGGAATTCCAGGGATAAGCTGCTTGTTCTTGAAAGCTTTACTGAATAAACACTACAGGCCAACTCCCAGGAGAGTTTGCTTTGTGCTCTTCTTTCAGTATTGAAGGCACATACAGCTTTGCCTATTATATTAATTGCTTTTAATTATTTACATAATTTGATAATTTCAGTCACTCCTGAGCTCTCTTAAGACTTTTTCTGGTTTTGTTCTGAGAACTTGAGACTAACTTCCTGAACAACAAAGGAATACACATCCCTGTTTGAAAGCTGGAATAAGAGTTGAACCTGTGACTCTTGCCTATGTGTTGACAGTCAGCTTTGCTCAAAATCCCTTCACGTGTGCCCAGTGACATTTGATACAGTCACTGCTCTGGTCCTCTGATTGTTTTCCTCTCTACAATTTTGGTAGGAAAGGCCCAAGATAAATTGAATAAAAAGAAAAGTCTTCATTTAATCAGACAGGGAGTGGCAGTGCGTCTGTTGCTCAGTGTGGAGAGAACTCGATCCTGCTTTGGCAGCTGAGCTCTCCTGCAGGGTTGGTGGTGCAGGGTTTGATGTGCAGCAAAGGCTCAGGGTGGGGAGCCTGAGCTTCATTCAGAGCTGCTTTGTAATTTGTGCCATGATAAAAATCAGCGCCTTAGTCATGGGCAGCTCAGATAAAGGAGCCCACAGTTCAAAGCCAGCTCTCTCTGGTTTCACTTTGGAGCTTCCATGGTAAAGCAGAGTGATCCGTGAGTTTTTGGAGTGTTGGGCTTGCTCATGATTTTTGTTTTTTTTGTGGCTTGAACTTTCCAAGCTGCCTTAAACTTGGGACACAAGTATTGAAACAGCCTTGGGGTTGTGTTTATTCCCCCGCCCAGCTCACTGGTTGAATCAGACTTTCTGGACCGTGGTCTTACACATCTTTATAAAAGCTCCAAGTCTGGGAACTGGCACTGTCAAAGGAATATCATAGATCATTCACTAAGAGGAGACTGAAATTCCAAAACCTACATTGCGCTCTCTGAAGTTGTGAGAAATGCTGGAAAAATGTGAGGAAGAGTTTCCATAACAAGTGAACAACAAGGCTTTAAACTCCAGCCCAGCCAGCTGTCTGGGAGAGATGCACTTTGCAGATAGCAGAAGGACTTGGAGCAGATGCAAAAGTGTAATTCTAGGAATGAAGAAATCCCCAAACCAAGTCTTGAATTTCATGCTGTCTAAAGCTGACTAGTAAGAATTCCTCTTCCTGTAGCATCTGCATCCCTTGATGATGTTTATATAGCAATTAAAAAAAAATAGTAAAAACCCATTTATCCTGCCTCTTGAATTCTGGGGAAAGGTGGGCTGGAGAAGCTCAGGGTACAGCTGGCTGTGTGTCTGTCCCCAGCTGCCTCTTTCTTCTCCCACTCTGCTCATGGCACAGTAAATTTTGGACAAAGCCAGGCAGGGGGAGCTCACTGGTGTGGCACACAGCTAATAGAGTGACTTTTTGGACCAAGACAGTGGGATGCAAAAGATCAGTGGCACAAACACAGCAAGTTGCTTAGATTTTGCTTTTCAGGCATAATTGATTGCCTTAAAATGACTTAGTGAGCTCTTTTTTCTGGAAGCAGTCACACAGTGTGCAGGAGAGTGTGGGAGGGATGGAGAGCCCACAGTTGGAACAGCATATACCATGGTTATTGGTTTGGCAAAGCTGTTTTAGAACCCATTTGCTGCATTGCAGAGTTGGCAGGCAGTGCATTCCCAGCTTTGTGGGGAGAGGATGAATGAAGCACAAAGTAATCCAGAACAAGGGAAACTGGCATGAGGAATTCCTGGTACACCTCCCAGGTTGTTCATGGATCCTTGTCATGTGGCAAATGGAGAGCTTTGGTTCTCTGGGGTGCATGTTTTTATTTAATATTGGGTGTGTTTCTTGCTTTGGTTTCCAGATCTTTCCCAAAGGCTCCAGTATTAGCATGTAAATACACGTGACTGTTTATTGAAAACCTCGTGCTGTTCCTCTGCAAGCTGTTCCCTCCATTGCAGCTCCCCTGTGATCACCGTGCCTGTGATTGTTTCCTAATCTGCAAACTCTCCTTGATTTGTTTTTTAGGATTACCTTCCCTCACAGCAGGACATTCTGCTGGCACGAAGACCCACCAAGGGGATCCACGAGTACGACTTCGAAATCAAGAATGTTCCTTTCAAAATGGTCGATGTGGGTGGGCAGAGGTCGGAACGCAAGAGATGGTTCGAGTGCTTCGACAGCGTCACCTCCATCCTCTTCCTCGTCTCCTCGAGTGAATTCGACCAGGTGCTGATGGAGGACCGGCAAACAAACCGCCTCACCGAGTCCCTGAACATTTTTGAAACCATAGTCAATAACCGGGTTTTCAGCAACGTCTCGATCATTCTCTTCTTGAACAAGACGGACTTGCTCGAGGAAAAAGTACAGAAAGTGAGCATCAAAGACTATTTCCCAGAGTTTGAGGGGGATCCCCACTGCTTAACAGATGTCCAGAAATTCCTGGTGGATTGTTTTCGTACGAAACGCCGGGACCAGCAGCAGAAGCCCCTCTACCACCACTTCACCACTGCCATTAACACAGAGAACATCCGGCTAGTTTTCCGTGACGTTAAGGATACCATCCTGCACGACAACCTCAAGCAGCTTATGTTACAGTGATGTGCAGAAAGACATTTTTGTTTCAGTAACTCTTGTGTGTTGTTTTTTTAACTAGAAGTTTACAGCAGGAGTAGAGAAATCCAGATCCTGTCAGACTTCTTGATGTGTGGCTAAAAGCTGCTGCTGAACACATTATTGCCAATTTCTGCAGAAATTCAGGCTTAATCTCTTCCAGTGTAGCTTCAAGTTGACTCAAGTTGTAATTTTATAGCAGACCTATGTCTAAGTTACCTGTAAAGTGGTAAATTTGACCTTTTACAAACATGTATATTATCCTAGAAAATTCAGAATTGCAAGTCCAGACTTCCATGAAATTGTTGCAATTATTAGACTGTGGCAGTAATTTAAGGTTGGGGGGAGAAGCTTTTCACATCTAACTGCATTATGAAGACTGTGATACCATAGCTGACTTACGATTTCTCAGGTCTATTTTTGGTTAGAAATCCCATCAATCCCTTGCTGGAATCATATGTTTGAGGCATAGATTCCTGGGTGTAACATACTTCCTGTTCAAGTATAAATCTTAGCCTTGGATTTGAATTGGAGATGCTTTAAAAATACTTAAAGTTGGGAGCTTCAGACGTGTCTGGCAGGGAGTGCTGAGTCCAGTGATGGGGCATTAGTGGTTGGCACAGCACATGGATTCACTCCAGCATTGTCTGTACGTGTTGGAGCCATGGCAAAGCACAGAGCACTCTGGTCTGGTCCTCTGGACATTCTGATGTGGGAAGGGGGAGAAAGCTCAGCTTGTATTTCATCTCTTCACTAAGCAGATGTTACCTGTAGGTAACAACAGAAGTGACACGCAGGTAACCTGTTCTCAAAGCGCTTTAACTTAGCACTGGTTTGGTTTAATTCCCAGCTCCTTCCAGGGTGCCTCCTCGGAGTCAGTAGCTTGCAAACCTAAGTGCCTCCTTGTGTTCTATCCTCCTCTGGTATTTTCAGTGGCCTTATGAGTTCCCAGCAGAGGCCTTGTGTAGCTGACACAGTAGAGATGAATGTTTTCTTCTGGAAAAAAAAATTATGTCCCAGCAGAAAGTGCTTCTGCTGATGAGGTTCTTTCTGAGACTTTCCAGTTGGGTCTAAGCAATCCTAAGTGTACTTGAGCCAAATATGTTGCACAGCATCTCCCAGAGTGCTGCTTGTGACTATTTTACCCAAAGTTCCATTGCAGTTTTGTTTATTTTTTTATTCTGGGAGGGGGGAGGTATTGTTAGTGTTGCCATGTGATTAAAAGAAATAATAATAATAATAATAACCAGTGAAAATTAAGCTCACATATCCCACTGCAAAATGAGAGTGAGCTTTTGAGCTTGTGTTTTAAGACTTAGTGTGGCTGCCACATTTCCCCCAGCCTGGTGTGTCCCAGCTGCCACTTTGCCCCGTGGAACCAATTCCTGTGGATCATGAGGGTGGCCAATCCTTCAGTGAGGTTTCATTCCCATGCCATGCACATGGTGAGTGGTGGGACACGTGTCCCTGCCAGGACATAGGAAAGCTGCCTGTCTCCTGAACTTAGCCTTTACTTACTGTGATTGTAGGTTGTATTAACATCTCTGTACCTCGTTCTCCTGCCAGTAGGAGGGGAATTGTGTATTTTTATTTAGTTAGGTGCTTTGAAAGACCTCTATTTTTTTATATCATCCAATGAATTGTCGTGGGTTAGTCTGTGATTCTGGTGATCAGGCACTCTTTTGGGAGGAAAGAACTTTGAGAAGAGCTTGAGAGAAGTCACAGTGCAGAATCTAAACATAATCCTGAAGTTTGAATGCAGCACGGATGTCAGGAGGATTAATAGAATCTTAGATGGGGATATTTACTGGGCATGGATTGTTTCTGAGTTGGTGAGTTTATATGTGAGCAATTCAAAGAAGGAGGAGGAACTAGAGACCATAGGACAGACTAGTGATTGCTTTCAAGGACTGGGCAACATCCCTGTGATGGGAGCAGAAGTTCTTAATTTCCTTCTTTGGAAAAGGATAATGGTTGGTTTGGTTGGGCTTTAAGTCCTCCATGAGCAGACAGAAACCTCTGGTGGCCTCTGGAAAGCAGAAGTGGAACAAATCCATGCCCTTGGTTATCAACAAGGTGAGGAATTGGGTTGGTTTTTTCCTTTGCTGGCAGTTGTCTGAACAAGATTCTTTTTGAAAAAAAAAATTGTCTCTAATTAAAACAATTAATTTTGAGATGTCTGCAGTATGTGCTTTGGGGGATGTCAGACTAGATGATTGCAGAAAAGACTAAAGACTGGTAGTGAGTGACAGGAAGATTATCAGGGATTGATCTAAACAAATCTATGTAAAATATTGATGAATTTTGTGTGAAGGGACCTGTTAATTTGCTGAAGATCCTCCAAACTGATGTCAGTCTAAGGATGCAGCCAGGATGCCCAAGGCACTGGGCACTTCTGACCTTGGCTAAAGTGTGGATAATTCTCAGCAGCTTCTCCCCTGAACCACCACAGAAATCTCTGGTTTGAATCCTTTTGGATCACTCTCCCTGTGAACCCCAGGGCCTGTAAGAGAGCAAGGGAGACCCCAGTGCTGGATAACTTGTAGACCCTGGTAGATAAGCACTATATGAATCTCAGGCAGAAATTAAATTGATTTAATGAAATAACTGAGTCAAATCACTCGTGTTTCCCACCCTCTGTTCTTGAGAGGGGTGAGGCAACGTACCTGGATGTACCTGTTTACATGGTCCCTGTGTTAACACACGGCCCAAACCCCCAAATCTGCACCCTTGGCCACCTTCAGACTCACTCTGCATTAGCTCCCTGAACAGAGCACAGCGGGGACAGTTGCATTTCCTTTTAGATTTACTTCTTAAAATCCTTTCTTTATAGCAGGGTATCATTTGGGTTCAAGGAACCAAACAAGTTACAGTTGTGTAGTGAGAGTGAAGTTTCCTCGTGGTACAAGGTGGGGCTGTATTTCTAGTGCAGATGGGAAAGCAGGTAGAAAATCCCAGTTTTTCAGAAAATCAAGTTTTGCTAAATTTCTTAGTTCTCTGCTGAACTGAGCTCTGTTCAAAAGATCACTGACCCTGTGGAGATAAACCACTGTCCTGTACAATGTCCCTGTACTTGAAGGTGAAATTGGTGTTTTAGAGACTGTTCCCTGCTGCAGGGTGTTAAAACTGAGATGATTGATACCTACAAACTGTGGCTATTCATCAGGGCTGGAAAAATTCTGCTTTTTTTTAAATGTATTGTATGTGGGAGCATAAGCCATCAGATTGTGTGGAACTTCAGCTTCCTTCTGGAATAACTGCTCTTAAAGAGAAGTCAGGTTGATCTCAAAGGCTGTTTATTGGACTCATTTGTAAGTAGCTTTAAATTTTGCCCATTGGGTGGGTGTTTCAAGCTTCCTGACTGACCCTTGGCTGGGGACAGTATTCCTGGGGAGCCCCAGCCATATCCAACATATCCATGGACAGCAGAACAGCCCCCTGGTTATTCCTCTTCCAGGACGGTTGCAGAAGGTTCATTTTCCACCACCACTCCTGTCCCAAACCCACCCAAAGTCTCCTGCCACGCCCAGTTGTTCACCACTTCACTTTACAGGTGTTGTCTCTTTGATGGTACCATTAACATAGATTTTTAATTTCACAGCATTGCAATACAGTGCCATTTTGCAATTTCTTTGCGTTGTACTTGAAAATAAGTTGAATTGCAGACTATTTAAATCCGCTTTCCTGCGCTTCCAGTAGCAGTGAGAGCTCACCTTACGTGAAGCCTTTATGTAAAAATATATTTTGTAACAACCTCATTAGATCTTTAACAAAACCAAGATTTGTATTAGCTTTGTATAAATGTTTGTGGCTTACGATTTTATATGTTGTTTAACTTTTTATAAACTTTCCAGGGACTACTTTTTATTGTAAATTTTTTTTTTTCTCCTTGCTTTAGTTTAAGATTGGCAATAAATTATTTCTAAGGGAGGTCTTAGAAGAAAAAGCATCACTTCCTTTTTATACAACGGTTAAATTGATTGGTAGTTTAAAACCTTACACTTGCTTGTACATTGCTCTGTACATACTCTCCAAAAGTGTTGCCTTTCAGCTATTAATATTTGCCTTGTGTACAAAAATTACTGACGATGAATAAACATATACAGCCTCATGCTGGTGTGAGGAAATCATCTTTTCTAATTAATAATGAGTGGAGGCAGCCAGCTGACTGGTTTTGGTGGTTGGCAAAGGCCACCTGGTTTGCTTCTGCCACATCTTGTGTTTCAAATAAAATATGTAAGAGCCAAGCAAGTTCTCTCCTAAAAGGGCTCCTCCAGGTTCTGCTCGGCCTGATGAGTTTCTCCCTAACAGGGAGGCACCAGGAAAATGCTGAGTTGCATTTGACAGCCAGTTTGGTGCTCAATATTTAAAATATTGATGGCACCGGGGTGTGTTCTGCGACAAACCTCTATGAATTATGGATTTCAGTATTGCAGAGTTGATTGCCTTCCTTTTTAAGCTCTTTCTGACTAAGCCAGCCTCTGCCTCCTGGAGCCAGGGATCACTGGCTGCAATATGAAGCAATATTTTGCAGAAAAACATTGGTTTTTCCTTGTCAGTTTTTATGGGCCTGAGATGCTTTGTTTTCCACAGCAGCCCTGGGATTTGGCCGGCGTGCTGTGGACACTAAATCCCTGGAAATGCTCACCCCAAGTCATCCTTGTTTATGGACTTGGTGCTCAGCATTAGCATTTGTCTTGCTCATGGGGATACAGGAGCTGTGGGAATTCTCAGGAGTGCGAGTGTTGCTGTGGATGGGTCAGAGCCTGAATGTTGTCCTGGCTCTCCCTGGCGTTGTGGGGAGCAGAGTGTGGTGTGAAGGAGCCACCTCTGCTCACTCAAGTGAGTTAAAAACCTGCCGATGCCCTGGAACTGAAACCAGCTCCAGGATGCCCTTTGCATTCCAGGTCCTGCCTGTCCTAGGGAAGCTGTTTCTGAGGAATCACCACCTCATCTCTTGACTGCTTTTTTGCACTGGAGCACTCACATCAGCTGAGCAGTTTGTGATATCCCTCTGACTTTGAAATCCAGTCTCTTCAGGGTTTTTTTTTATTGCATCGTTTCCTGAGATGCCACCAGCCCCCTGAAGAGTGAAACTAAACCCATCTAGAACTCAACAGGTTGTGCTTGTTGGGGTTTTAATCCAAACAAAACAAGTGTAATTGCACCGCTTTAACTTGGACTTCTAGTTAAGCTCTTGTTGACTAAAGCTCTGAGCAAACTGGTCTAGTGGGAGGTGTCCCTTGCCCATGGCAGGGGGTTGGAACTGGATGAGCTTTCAGGTCCTTTCCAATCCGAACCATTCCATGATTCTTTGGTGATGCTGTGAACGCTCCCCTTAGAAGTGGGTTAGTGCTGTTGGACCATCACAGGCTCTGATAACCTTGACACTGATGTGCTGGGGGCTGAAGTGATGGGAGGAGCTGAAGTGGGAAGGAAAGTGTTCCAGGATTGGTGTGGGCAAGTGGAGTTTCTTCACATTTGCAACTCCTTTGATTTAACAGAACACCTCGTTGCACGTCCTGAATGTAGGTTGGGTGTTGAAGCCTCTTCCTTCCTGTTAAAGTAACTTGGTGATTACACAATAACTGACAGGAATGAGCAAAAATGGAGTGGGGCTGTGCTCAAAGTGTCCCTGGCTGCCCTGTCAGCTGCAGGAGCTGGTTCTGGAGCCCACCTGAGTCCTGTTCTGAGAGAAGCAGCAGCTGAGGGAGAAGTGCTGAGGAGCCAGGCAAGCAGAGCCCCTGGGGATCCCAGCTGGAGAGGGGGCAGGGGTCTGCATGGCCCAGACCCTGCTGGGTTTTCCCTCTGAAGCAAAAAAGGTGATGCCATCGAGGTTCTTCTGGTACTGAATCCACTGACCAGTTGTGTCTTCCAACAAACTGAGATGTTTTCACTGTGTGTGAATGGGAGTTACTGGATGAAAGTAATAAGAAGGATCCAGATATTCCAAGTCCTACAAGGTTCTGCAATAGTGTTTTATTTGTGCCTAACTTCAGATTCTATTGGATTTCCTTTCTCTGCTTTCTTGTGTTTTTATGCACACAAGAGGCAAAACATTGGCTCCTCCTGGAGTGCAGGTTCCACCAGCAGCAGCTTCCTGTGCTCTGGGATTCTTGCTCACTGTCACTCCAAAGAGAAGCTCCTGTGACTTCGAGCAGTCCCTGCTTCAGGCTGTGAAACACTCTGTGGCAGAGCCCATCCTGAGCCCTTGCTCAGTAAGAGGCTCCAGATGGGTCGGAGATAAGGAATCCAAACATCCCAAAGGAGGTGGAGAGGGACACGCAGTGTGGCCGAGCTGCTGCTGCCTCTGCTCAGCTCTGCAGGGAGCCGAGGGTTTGATGGATTGCTGAGCACTGGATCTGACAAACCTGGATTTGGGGCAGGCTGCTGCCAGCAGAGCTCTGCTGCAGTGCTTCCAGCTCCGTGTGGAGGTTAATATTTAAAGCCTGAGTCCTCCCAGGTGCTGGCTGGGAGCAGCAGGTCGTGTTCGCTGTTCCTCGGGCAGGGAGGGCTCCGAGGCACTGCGGGGTAAGGCAGGAACATGTTTGTCAGCAGATCCAGTAAGTGAATAAATCCCATTTCTCTGCCTGGATGGTTGGAAACGTGGTGAACCCAGTTAAGATGATGCTGATCAGTGCAGACTGGGTTTTATTAATTTAGGGCTTGCAGAGCAGGAGGAAGCACAGGAAGGACCCCGTGCATCCAGAGGTATCCAAAGTGAGTTTTTCCCACTCTCTATTCCAGTACTCAATATAGTGGATCTTGTCTGTGTAAAAGATGCTGGCTCCCTTCTCAGCATCCTTCTCAGGATTCTCCCCATGGACAGGCAGCATAACTTAGAGTCCAAATCCCTGCCCCATACCCAAGGAAATGACCTGAAGTTGTGTCAGCAGGTTTTAGGTTGGGTATTAGAAAAAGGTCCTTCCCCCAGAGGGTGGTGGGCACTGAGCAGGCTCCCCAGGGCAGTGGGCACAGCCCCAAGGCTGCCAGAGCTCCAGGAGGGTTTGGATGATGCTCTGGGGCACAGGGGGTGACTCCTGGGGATGGTCCTGTGCAGGGCTGAGGTTGGACTGGATGACCCCTATGGGTCTCTTCCAGCTCAGCATACTCTCTGGTTCTGTGATTGTCTCTCCAATCCAACCCCAGCCTTGGGTGGCTCTCGGCCAGGCTGCAGGTGCTGTCCTGTCCTCTCTGGTGCTGTCTGCAGCCTGGAAGACAGTCAGCTTCTCTCATGTAGAAGGCAGACACTCCTTTATCAGATCTAAAGGGGAAACAGTAGTGGAAAAAGAGAAGAAGGACATCTATTTTAACATTCCCACTCCCCCAGACGGCCTTTGTGCTGATTAGGGAATGAGTGACTGTTTCCAAGTTGACCATATCCCATGTAGAGGATGTTTGTGGGAGGACAGCAGAGTGAATGGCTCAGCCCCAGTGAGTAACTCACCTCCAGCCCTCCCTGCATTGGGCTGTCCTGGCAGTGCCACAGCGAGGAGGTGGCATCAGCAGCCCCCACGTGAGGTTCAGCTCTGAGCCCTCTGTGCACCCTCAGTCTGTGCATGGGATTTGTTCATTGTTTTCAGCTTTTATTCAAAGAAAAGGCAATATCTATAAATGATACAGATCTTTCTGGGGTCACCTAGGCCCAGTGATTTGCATTTTTTCTGTATGAGCTGGATTCTCTTTATTGATCCAAAGTGTAATGGTGGGAGTAGCTGTGAATTGATGACTCTTTCCTGCTGTAGCCTCCATTTTCCCTGAAGAAAAGGGAAGCAAACAGAAGAACTTCAGTTAAATCAGCATTTTCAAAGAGTTATTAAGACCAGGATTTGGAGGGGGGCGAGTTGAGCAAGGCTGCAGCAGCATCAGCCTTCTTACATCATGTCTGGCACTTGTAAAAATTGTCTAGAATTGCAGGGAAAACTTCCTCTTTTATTCCTGCAGATGACCCACACAGACTCTCCTTCCCCCTCTCTCCCATCCCCACTCACAAACCTTGAAGGGAAAATGTGATGTTTCTCATTTTATCCTCTGCTGTGCTGCACAAGCTGCCTGGGAAGGGGACCCCAGCCTGACATGACTCTGCAGCTGGAGCCTCTCCAGCTCTCCTTCCCTCTCTGCTCCCAAAGTCCCTCCCTGAATGGCACTGCATCTCTGCCCACAGCAGGAAACCTTCCTGCTGCTCCTTCTCTCACCTCTAAAACTGACGGTGAAATATTGCTGAACACTTTTTTTGCCAGCAAAATCCTAAAATCCTCTCATTTCCAGTGAAATGTTGGCTTCCACTGCACTGCAACAAAGCGCTGCAGAGTCATCTCTGCCATTATCTGGGGATGCCACTGGGGGAAAGGAACGTTTTTACAGGCACAAACATCATCAGCAAGTTTCTTTGTTCAGCTGAGTGACACCACTGCAAGGACACAATTGTGGCCTTCCAGTCCCTGGGGAGAGCCTACAAGAGAGATGGAGAGACTGTTTACAAGGGCCTGGAGGGACAGGACAAGGGGAATGGATTCAAAGGGACAGAGGGCAGGGTCAGATTGGATATTGGGAAGAAATTCTTCCCTGTGAGGGTGGGCAGACCCTGGCACAGATTTTCCAGAGAAGTTGTGGCTGCCCCATCCCTGGAGGTGTCCAAGGCCAGGTTGAACAGGGCTTGGAGCAGCCTGGTCATTAGACCAGGTGTCCCTGCCCATGGTAGAGGGTTGGAACAAGGTGATCTTTTAGGTCCCTTCCAACCCAGGCCATTCTGTGATTCTATGACTTTTCCCTTTTAGAAAGACATTTAATATTCAAATTAATTGCCAGAAGTAGCTCCTCTCTAGAAGTCTAGCAAGGTAAAGTGTTGTTTTCCCCTCTTCACTGAAGCAGCAGTGGAATATGAAAGGATCTGGCAGCCAGCCAGCCGTTCTGCTGGAGCCAGGCTTTCCACTCTGTCTCCATACCCATATCACTCACTCAGAGCAAGACAAATGCCTGTGATGATGCCAAAGAAAGGAAAGCAGAGGAGGCAAACACAGTCTGGCACCTTCTCTTCCTGCTGTGGCTCTCCTGGGAGGTGGAGGTTGGTGATTCCCGGGGCAGGCTGAGCCTCTTGTCCTTGGATGAGAGATGCTGCCCACAACAGGGAATGTTCCTGGGAGCTCCAACTTCAAGGGTCCCCAGGAGGGAGAAAAAAGCACCTCCAGAGAGCGATCCTCAGCTGAGGTGGTGTCCCTGGAGGTGGGGTGAGTCACTCTAGAGAAGTGACCAGCCCAGCATTTGCAGATACTCCAGTGAAATCACCTCCGCCCCACACCTTTGTGCTCCAGTTCCCCGATAAGGAAAGGCGGGATGGTGTGAACGAGATAGCGCAGAGCACTTGAGAGCCCTGGAGGAAAGGTCTAGACTGTCTCCTCGCTAAGGGTGGTTTACAAGGCCCCCTGTGACCCCTTTGTGACAGGATTTCATCCTTCTCATCTCCATGTTCACTTCTGTAACAGTCACGAGCCACTGCAGATAAATAGCACCAGATCTTGGCAGTTGTGTGGAATGTAACCCCACATATTTTACAGTTCCTTAAAAGCAAAGGAACAACTAAAACATCTAAAACTGAACTAAAAACTAAATGCAATTTCACGTTTCCAGAGCTGGAGTTCTTTGGCTCACCCATTTCTTTAGAATAGGCTGGATTTTTGACTTCATCTTTTGGATTTCTGTTCGTGGAACACAAATGTCACCCCATCCTTATGCCCCAGACTGCTTGGGAAGAGCTCCTAATTCAATGCTTATGAAAAATATTTTGGAGCTGAATGTATTAGGAAGAGAATCAGCAGATCTTTGCTTGACTTACTTGGCAAAATTATTCTCTGCACTCAGTTCTGTTTCAGTCCCGTTCCAGTTTGAAGCTTCAGACCAAACTATCGTGGAGGAGCTACGAGGTGGAGGGAGAACCATGATCCAGGTTCATGATCCTGTGCCATGATCTGAGGCCAGGGTGGATTCCAGGGACTTCTGAACACTAAATATAACAGCCATGCTCGCTCAGCAGCTTTGGGTTCAACAGATACCATCCTGCTTCAGGGCAAGGCTACAGGGCAGGTCATACCCCAAGGAGGGTGTGAAACTCAGTCTCTCAGGAATCCCAGGATCCCTCTTTTCCCTGGCTTATGTCATTTTGAAATGCTTGAGAGAATAACAAAATTATCAGGGGAAAAAAGTAGAACATTAATATGCGGATATTTGAACCGTGGGCTTTACTCTTCCTGTATCTCCCAGCAAGCCTCAGTCATGTTTGTAAAAGTTTGTCCCTAACCCGTGTGTCCCTGTCCTGCATGTCCCTGTCCTATGTGCCCCTGTCCAGCATCTCTCTGTCCCCATCTCGCATGTCCCCACCCTGCATGTCCCTCTCCCACAAGTCCCTGTCCCACCTGTCCTTATCCCATATGTCCCTATCCTGTATATCCCTATCCTGTATGTCCCCATCCCGTATAACCCTAGTCTGTACATCCTCATCCCGTATATCCCTGTGCCACATGTCCCCATCCCACCTGTCCCTATCCCATATATCTCCAACCCATATATCCCTATCCTGCATGTTCCCACCCTGTGTGTCCCCATCCCGTGCATCCCTGTCCTGCCTCTCCTTATCCCGCCTGTCCCTATCCCATATATCCCCATCCCATATATCCCTATCCTGCATGTTCCCACCCTGTGTGTCCCCATCACATGCATCCCTGTCCTGCCTCTCCTTATCCTGCCTGTCCCCATCCCATATATCCCTGTCTCGTATACCCCTGCTCACGTGTCCCCATCCCGCGTGTCCCTGTCCCGCATGTTCCCGTCTCACCTGTCCTTATCCTGTATGTCCCCATCCCGTGTGTCCCCATCCCGTGTATTCCCGTCCCGCGTGTTCCGGTGCAGTTCCACCTGTGGCCCGCAGGCGGCGCGCGCGGGCCGCGCAGCTCGGGCGGTGCCTGCGGGTCGGGGGGAGATCGGAGGGGACAAGTTGGGGACCCAGGGTGGGGGGACACGGGGAGGGGACACGGCCACCTTCCCCCAGGACAGCTCGTCTGTACCCCCCACCTCTGAATCGCTGCGTCCCCAGTCACGCCAGGTGAGTGTGAAGTTGCGCAGGGAGATGAGGATGCGCAGGTGGGGATGGTTTCCCGAGCGCCGGCTCGTTATCTGTCCCTGACTCCTGGAATCGGGATGGGTTTGGTCCTGGTCGCGGCCAGGGCGTGCAGGATGGGATACAGGAGTCCAGCCACCGGCAGGAGTGGGGTTGGTGTCCCTGGATCTTGACCAGGTAGTGTGCAGGAATGGAATGGAATGGAATAGAATAGAATGGAATAGAATAGAATAGAATAGAATAGAATAGAATAGAATAGAATAGAATAGAATAGAATATGCTGAGTTAGAAGGGACCCATAAGGACCATCCAGCTCCTGGCCCTGCACAGACATCCCAACAATCCCACCCTCTTCCTCAGAGCCTCGTGTAGACACTCCTGGAGCTCTGGCAGCCTTGGGGCCGTGGCCCACTGCCCTGGGAAGCCTGTTCAGTGCCCTGACACAGTGAGCTGCAGACTGCCATGTGCTCTGACATGACAGAAGATACAGGACACAGAGATCAGGCAGTCACACAAATTGTTCCCAACCTTTCCCTTCCTCCCTTTTTCAGCACTGCCACTGTGCTGCTGGCACCCACCACACACAGAGCCCTCCCACTGCTCCCCCTCTGCAGGGC
>JAWWEV010000044.1:2483460-2498621 GCA_035583235.1 Hafferia zeledoni | reverse complement strand
CTGCAGGGCTGGTTCTGGTGGCACAGGAGAGCAGGAAGAGCTGGACCTCTGTCAGGTGTACTGGCACTGCCAGGTCACCCAGTGCCCTGCAGAACTCAATGTCACAGCTATGAGAAGCACAACCATTCCCAAGGCCTCCTGGAGCCAAGGATTTTCAGCAGCAGAGAGGTATCAGCAGGATGCTCTGGGCAGGTTTCTGCCCACCCTGCTCCCCTGGGGCCTCGTGCCTGGCTGGGTGTGTGGTGGCCCCGGCTGTTGTCACCTCTGCCTGGGAACCATCACCTCACACCTCAGCCTGCATTTCACCACCATGCAGTGCATCACCCTCGTGCATCACCCCAGTTTCTGACTTCCTTGTGGGATGCATTTCACAACTCCTGTGTTGGTTTGTGTCTCAGCTGTTGCTGTAGATACCACATCTTCTGCCTGTGAGTGTTTGCTTGTTTTTCTCATCTTTCTACGGGCTCACAGCACATAAGTTCAGGGTTTCTAAAGGAAACTGTGGTCTGAGACATGCAAAGAAATGTCGGTGGTAGAGAGTTACACTCGTGGTTAGTGACTGTTTGTTTGTTTTGTTAAGTAGAAGCAGGTGTTACAGAGTCAGAGTGTTGGGGGTTGTGTTGATCAGAGGGTTAGGGGTTGAAAACCTTCTCTCCACTGTTAATCATGTTGGTTTTAGACACAAGAAGTAGAACACAGAGGACAGAGAAGAAGGAGTTTGCTTTGGTCTTTCAACATTAAGATTAAAATCTTTCAACTTTCTTCTTCCATTTTCATTTTGTGTGTTACATCTTGAAAACCTTATTATCAAGGAATGCACAAAGATAATAGTGAGGCAGTGGCAGGAACCCAAATGTGCTCACCAAAACCCCTGCAAGTGTTTAAGGAGAACCACGAGTGGTTATTAAAATGCCTTGAGGTGCTGCTGGACTGATGTTATAAGCAGAATGTATAATATATGTAGAAAAGCCCATGTATTCAAAGGGTTACTTTCTGCCATTTACTATGGACTATTTTAAAATTTACTGTCTGACAGGGAACTACCAGCACACTAAAAATTCTTCACTGGAAAGCTCATGTTTGTATGTCTTGGCTGACACCGGTTGCTAACAGGATGCTCAGTATTTGGTCTGTGCTGATGCCTCCTGTATCCAGGAATATTTGTCTTCATCACTCTTGAATGCTCCTAACTGGTGGCTGGGGTGTGCTGTGTCCCACACAGCTGCAGGACACCGGGGCACTGCAATTCTTTGGGTTTTAAAAGGCTAATAATAAAGTTCCAGGAATGGGTAAAAATCAAAGGTAAAAGGGGCAACTGAATGGAGAGCTGGGTTTGGGGGGCACTGGCACACAGTGTGTGATGTCCTGGCAGAGGGTCTGCCCATGCCAGGATGTGCCCATAGTGTGGGCTCTGTGGAGAGAAGACAAGTCTGGTTGCATCTAAGAGGTTTCATGACTTTTAAGAGAAGATGCCTTGAGTTTGATCCAGGTTATCTACATAGTTTCTCTCTTTGTTTTTAGTTTTGTTTTGTTTTTTTTTTTTTAATCTGGTTAATGGATTTAATTGGTGCTTTGTGTGAGAGGTTTAATATCCTGTGTCAGGATGTTATTTGTCATTTCTGTACCCAGAGCTTGGGTAGATTTCCGTTCTTTACCTCACCCAGGTAGGACACTTCCTGCTCTGTGCTGGCAAATTGACTCCCCTCTACCTGGGCCCCAAATCAGGCTAACAGAGGAAAGTTCCCACTGGGCACAATTTTCAGGACTAATTTTTGCTCTCTGCTTCACAGATCTACTTTTGTTCTCCCTTCCTGGCCTTCCACACTGTGAGCAATTAAATTCTCTAAAGCGTGCAAATTATCTGCTGTTCAAAGCCCACACCAGAGTGCAACTACAGAAATGAAAAATATTCCTCTTTCAAAATACAATCACTTATATATTTTAATATTTATTGCTATTGTTTCCTGGCTTGATAAAATTGAATTTGACATGAAGTTTATGTCCAGTTTCCACTTTACACAGCGCCCAGTTTGGGCTGTGCTGAAGATGCTTTTAACCAAGGAGAACTCCACAGGTAGGTCAGGCTGCAGGGTCAGTGTCTTGTCCTTGAAGACAAACACTGAGGTTGAAATTCTTGACTCACTCAAAGCTTTGCAAAGGAGGCTGAATAAAAACCTTGAGCTGTGACACTGCCAGGGCAGATCTGGAGTTGTCTCCATTAAACCACTTCATGAACTAAAGCTGGGGGTGGTTTTGTGTTGAACAGTTTGGGTGATTGTTTGCACCTGGGTTTGCTGGGAGTGCTGATGGGGCAGTGGGTTCACCTGCTGGTTTGTCACTGTGATATTGCCCAAAGCTGGGAAGAGCTCTGACCCCTCAGCAGGAGGAGAACAGCAGCAAAGGGGAGGAGAAACAGAAATCCCTGTGCCTGCAGACGCCTTCCAAGGTACAGTTTGTTTAAGGTGTATTTCTCCTGGATGGGGATTTGCTGAGTGACTGAGGAGGGGGAGCTGTGCAGGGCCAGCAGCTCTCTGTGGGCATGAGTGTTTCTGAGGGTTTGGTTGGGGGATTTTGGGGGTTTGCCATGTGGGCAGAGCGCAGCCCCTCACTGGGTTATGAACAGCTGATCTGAGCAGCAAAGGGCTGTGTTTGTGAGCAGCAGGGAATGCTGTCTGTGTGCTGTGCCAGGGCTCGCTGGAGGCTGGGAGTGAACCCTCCAGTGGCACTGGATGGGGGGGGTGGGACATGCCCCTGTCCCAGGTCTCACCCATGGGGGAGGATGGTGGGACCCACTGGCAGGAGCCCAGGCCAGCAGAGCCCCTGATATCCCTGGGGTGCCCCATGGTGGGACAGGAGGTCTGTGGCCCCTGATAGCCCTGGGGTGCCCTGGCACAGGGCAGGGCTGTGCCTGGCCAAGGCTGATAAGCACTGTGGCTGCAGCCTGAGGGGTGTGTGAGGGAGATTGTGCCACACGGGGTGTTTGGGGTACAGGCACAGCAAACCCAGGGCTCACCCCAGGCCCTGGGGCTGCAGAGGAGGAGGGGAAGGGAGTGATTTCAGGGCAGGCAGGGAGCCCTGCGGTGTGTGGGAAGGAGCTTTTCTGGGGTGCAGCTCCAAGCTGTTGCTCCACGTTTCCAATTTCCAGTTCCCCACTGGGCACGCTGCAGTGTTTGGCAAAGGCTGGCTTGGGGAACAGCAGAGGAACATCCTGTCTCTCATCCACAGGGATGCTCCCCATCCTGCAGAGCCTGGCTCCTGGTGCCAGGGTTGGAGGGCACCTTGCTCCACTCTTCCCTCCTCTCTGTGCAAACCAAAACCAGCTTTCACTCCTGGTTCTGCAGGGGAAAGCAATGGGAATGTTGAAGGGATAGCAGTTGCTGTGCCAGCTCCTGCCTGCAGACACAGCATCTGGAGCAGGAGTGGCCTCGTGTGCCACGGTGTCCTCGAGTCACCGCCGTGCTCTGGTGCCAGGGCTGGGACAGAGAGCCACGGGGTGGGCACTGCTGGCAGAGGAAGGGGGGCTGGTGACCTGTGAGGGGAAGGGCTGGGATAGCTTTGCTCAAGGGCTGTGCCTGGAGCAGATAGAAGGCTCCAGCAGGTTTGTCCAAGCAGTGGTTCCAAAATTGCACCTTTTCATGTGTCTTCATCTGTCAGTGCATGAATTTACTGTTTGTACCCACTGAGGGAAACCTTCCCTCCCATCATGGTGTGAAGGTGGAACAAGGGGATTAGGGCATGGTGAGGGGAGTGACCCTGTTCCCTGATCCCAGGGAGGTGGTTGGGAAGGTGCTCAGCAGGATTTTAGGAGGGTGCTCAGCAGGATTTTAGGGGCTCAGCTTAGGCAGGATCATCCCCCTATTGCTGTGTATAGGCAGCAGTGGGAATGGAAAGCCCCCCTGGCAGTGCTGGTGCCCCCCCTGTGCCCACTCCATGCCTGACTCCTGCCATCCTCCAGCCCCAGGTGTAACCACAAAAATGGCCTTTGCTCTTCACTGGTGATTCTGGGTCTTTGTCTGATTGTGCAGCCTCTAAACAGAATTATCAACCACATCACAGCAAAAGCCTTGAAGTGCTAAAAATGCCTAAATTTGACAACTTCCCATGCAACATGGACAAACTGGTGGAGATAAAAGGGAATCAGCAGAGCAGAGATTGAGGACAGGGGGTACCAGCCCTGCTGGGAGAGCATGGCACTGAAGCAGGAGCATGGGGTGATGCTCAGCACCCTGGTGTGCCATCACCCCACTCAGCCTTGCTGCTCTCAGGCTCCTTGGGGCTGGTTTGGGCTGTTCCTGTGCCAGGCTGAGTGTGGCAAGCACCCAGCAGTGGGTAAAGCAGAAAAAGACGTTCACAACATTAATGAAAGCTTTGACAAAAGGAAGCAAAGGGAACTATTGTCTCCTTGGCCTTCTCCTCACAGTGTCTGTGTGTAATAAGTCTTTTGGTTATGCTTGTGGCTTCTGTGACAAAGCTGTGATTTAGGGGCTGTCTGTGCCGAGGCAGAGCTGCCTCGCACGGGCCAAAGTGCTGGTGAGTAATATTTTACCACAAATTGTTGTAACTGGAGCTGCAGTAGGAAGGAGCAGGGGGAGTGGGGGGGTTGCATTTGATTTATTAGATGACTTACTGCAATTTGCAGAGTGAGCTTTATGCTGGTGCGGCCTCAGATTTGCAAGTCCTGCAAGTAAAAGTCCATGGGAATGAAATGAGGGAGGGAGGGAGAACTCCCCGTTTTGCTGCCAGGATGCCCAGAGGAGTCTTGGATCAGTGAGAAGCACGAAGGCATCAGGGCTGCAAACCCACTTTGGGAACCAACAGCAGCTTGGAATGCCCAGGAGCCTTTCCTGGTCATGTCTGGTGCAGGATCCCTGTGGGAACAAGGGGTCATGGAATCGTAAGGGTTTGAAAAGACCTCCAAGATCATCAAGTCTTTGACCAAACACCACCATATCAATTAAACCACTGCACTTATTGCCACGTTCCTCGGACACCTCCAGGGATGGAGACTCCACCATCTCCCTGGGCAGCCCCTTCCAATGCCTGAACACCCTTTCCATGAAGAATTTCTTCCTGAATTCCTTCCTGAAGTGTCCTGTCATTTGGCGTGGGCATCACATATAGAACAATCCCCCTGGGCAGCAGGACTCGCTCCCTCAGCCCTCAAACCAGGAGTTAGAGGGATGTTTTCCTAAACCCAACCTGTGAAGCATCTTTGAGAGGAGTTTTGAAGGGGAAGGCAGGAGGGATGGCTGTGCTGGGCTTGCATCACTGTGAGAATTCAGGTCATGTTTACTACAGGCAGCTGGAACACGATGATCTCACATGGTAACAAGTAACATCTGAAGGGACGCCTTAAAACACTCAGGCTGTTTTGTAAGCACCTACTTTGCTTTCTTTCCAAACCCAGTTTAGCTATTTTTTTAAGATTGATTAGTCCCCTTAGGAACCTGGTGTCAACTTAGCTAAAATAAGTAAAAAAGAACAAGAGGTTCCCGTTCCTTTTAATTCCAGAAGAAAAAAATCGGTTTGTCTTTTGATTGTTTTTTTCTTAAAAACAAGACCCCGAAACAACAAACAAAACGCTACTTTCCAGCTTCCTTTCTGCTTCAGAAAGGACAGATGCCTTCGGTCTGAGGGCTCCTGGCCTCCCCCAGGCTGACCTTGTGTAATTTCCTCTATTTACATTTGGCTGGCACCGGCCTCATTGACTGCAAGAGTTTATACAACCCCTTTTGAGAGGAATAGCAAGGGCTGCTCGAGCACGTCCTGCCCCACGTTCTCCTCTTATTTACCGTGCTACCAAGTAGATATACAGTGCTACTGAATAAATATGTTCTTATCCTATTTTGTTCTGACCTTAGTGCCTTTGTACCAGAGTAACAGAGAAGGTCACAGGCAATTAATCTAAACCAGGTGGGAAAAATGACTCTAAAATCTTTCTGTGCAGGGAGATACTTGACAGTGCTACAGTTAAATGTGCTTTTATTTCTGTGAACTGTGTGCAGCCTTTGGAACGCCTATTTTTGGGGGGTTGTTTTTGAGGAAGCTGTTGCAAATGATGTTTGTTGACTGCTGCAGTTGAGCCAGATTTGGGCAGATTAGCTTCCCAGAACTTTGGTATTTGTGCTCCAGCCTGTTCTGCTTGCCTGCACGGATCACCTCTGTTCTAGGACTTTTGCAACCAGAATGAAAACAGATTGTACTTAATACACATCAGTGGCTGCGATGATTCCTTCGGCAAGTAGTACATTTGCAAATCTAATGTGAGCAGTGATATTTGGATGTGGAAGTCACTCCTTGCAGGGTTTGGTGATGCTGGGAGATACAGGGTAAGTGGGGAAGGGCGTCTCTCAGCTCGTGTAAAAAGAAATGAGGTTTTGGGGAGAGAAAATTGCTCCTTAGTGTGACTATTCTGCTATTTAGTGGCTTTTTTCTTTTTTTAAAGTCGATTTTCTGATACACAAGTTGCTTAGTCTGGCACGGGGAAAGTATTCAGCAATTCACAGATGATAAAATAATTACATGATTGCGTTCTTTCTGAAGGCACGAGGGTAATGTTCTGAAGTGCCACCAATTCAGGCACCACTCAGGAGAAGAAAAGGCTCCCTCTAATCAGGGCTCCCCGGGTAAGAGTTTACAAGAGCACCCTTGAGGTCAGCACTAATCCACAGCTTCCAGGCAGCTCATTTAAAGCACTTGGATTGCCCAACGTGCAGGGAAAGCACAGCCACTCCAGGCTGGAGAAGTGGCATGTGACAGCCACGCTGGGAGAGCCCTCTGGGAGGGGAAGCAGCCACCGGATCCTGCAATAAACCCAAAGGGTGAAGGCTTGGGACATCCCGGGGATGGAGAAGAGGGAGAGGAGGAAAGTTTCTTCACTGTGTTTATTATTTAAAAAAAAAGAAAAACAACAAAGAGGAAAAAAAAAAAAAAGAAAAAGTTTATTGCAAATCTCAGTGTTTAGAGCATTTCCAGAGTCCACTGGGTACGGTACAAACAAATCAGTACATCCTGCTTGTGGGTCTGCTGCCCTCACACACACATACTCATCACTCGCTCCCCTGCTCGTGCTGCTACAGACAGGAACAGAAACGGGCCGTGAGGTCAGTGACAGACATATTATTTGATCTGTATTGGAAATTGTTGTAAAAAAAAAAAAAAAAAAAAAAGTTACAGTAGAACCTCGCGAACCTGCAGAACAGGGAGCTTCCACTTCCACACACACTCAAAACCTGGAGGCCTGATTCCACTTCCAAGCAGTTGGAATAGCAAAGTGCTGTAGTGAGGTCTCGTATCGCAAAGACTTCGACAACCTTACAATGACAGGCTACAGAACGTTTACCCAAACGCTTGAAGTATCATAAATTAACAATAAATAAAAAAAAAAAGCACATCTCAACGCGACGTGGTTACGTGTTCATGGATCGCTGGGTCACACGACTCGGGTTCTCGGCAGGATCTTCCAGTCCTGGGGAAGGTGGCGAGGTTCTGCTGCCCTGTAAAGTGCTGAGGCAGAGGAAGGGCTCAGGCAGTGAGGATGAATTGCTCCAGCCACTTGCAAGAGTGCCTGTTTGTTTTTTTTTTCCTTCTTTTTTTTTTTCTCTTTTCCTTTTTTTTTTTTTTTTTTTGGACATCCAAGACAGAAAAAAACAAATCAAGCACCTTCCCAAAAAGAGGTTGTTCTTTGTTTGTTTGTTTCTTTTACAGATTGTCCCACATTTCTATGGCTGGTAAAACACAGACAGGTCAGCGTTAGCAGTTAATGGATGATGCCACTTTCACTGAAATACACAGAAATGGAGGTTTGGGTTTTCTTCCAAACCAAAACAGACTTGTTTGATTTGTCCCCCTGAGTTGCCTAGAGGCGAGAAGATGCATAAAGGTGGGGTAAGCAAGCTCGTGTCACCGTGAGCAGGAATCTCCCCTGTTAAGACTGAATGAACAGCTCGTCCATTGTCTTTTGTTGTTCCCTTCACACCATCGATGTGCACAGGCTCCACTTCATTTCTCACTGATGTCAGCAGCAAAAAATAAGCCTCTTGCTGACTTTTGGGGAGCAGGGAGAGCTGGGGAAGGGGGTCCAGCTCAGCCCACCCACCCCAGCACCCTGCAGATTTGGGGAGCAGGGTGGGAGGGGTGGGTGATGTGGGGGTCCCACATTCCCTTGGGGATGCAGCAGAGATTTCCTGGTGCACCTGGCAGAGGTTTCAGGTACATTAAGACACACTGGGCCAAATCCTCCCCGTGGGCTGGGCTGGTTCTGCAGTGGTGCCACATCCACTGACACCTGCTGAGCCTTTTTCCACGGAAAGAGATGCTGGATCTGTAATTTACTACTTTTTTCCTTTTTAAACAACTGGGTTATACTTAAGACTTACCTATTACAAACCAGCTACACTTCATGCTGTAAGAGTAATTTCCCCAACAATTTCACAAGCAATACAAGATAGGCATTGAAGAGACTGATGTAAAGACAGCTTTCCCTTATGCAGAAGATCATTTTTCCTCTCCAGTTATTTAAGCTAACCTCCATTAACAATCTCAGAATAAATTAATAAATACTAGTTAAATTAGAAACAGTACATCAGATCTGACTATCAATAGAAAACAGTTCTAGGGATCCCAATCAGGAGAAGAAAAATGATCTTATGAAATATGTGCAGTAATAACTGGCCATAAAGACACAGGGAGCCTTTGATTTCCCAGCATTTGTGACATTCAAGTTAAGATCATTAGCAATGGTTTCTGTCAGCTATCTAGCCTAGCCTCCTCCTCAAAGCCAGAACATGAGTCTGTATCCCTCCAGAAGAATATTCAGTTGGCTACTGGTGGGGTATGAAATGTTTGTCTCCAGTTCGTATCATCGGTTTCTTGTCTGTGTGGAATTTGTGGTAGGGGATGGGGGACAGTCAGAGGCTGAGCTGCTTCTGCTGTTGCTGTTGTCAGTATTGATGGGATCAGTTGAACCTTTACCTATGCTTGTTATCAGGAAAGCAAGAGTGTGCATCACATCTTCATGCTAGACAGAAGTTATTTTTACGTGGCTATTTTTACGTATTTTCTACGGAGCTTTCCACTGTTGGTTAAAAAAGTTCTGCCTAAGATTAAAAAAAAAAAAAGTTGGTAGCAACTCTTCACATTTAAAATTCACATTCCCTTTAGAATGTAGTTTTAAAACGTGGAGCAGAGCTGACATTTTGCCCAGCCTTACGCCGAGTACATTAGATGGAGAAAGGAACAGGGTTGTTTTTATACCACACTGTCAGAGCCTTTTCCTGAATTTTCTGCTTTTCCAATATCCATGTCTATAAAGTCATCTGGTAATTCTGGTGCAGCCCTTGCCAGGCTCTCCTCTGCCTCCTGCTGCTGCTGCTGCTGCTGGTGTTGGTGGTGGCACAGCCCAGTCTTGCACGGCCTCACCAGGGCCAGGAACACGGCCCCCAGGACCATGCCAGCAGCACAGGAGTAGAAGGCTGAGCTGTAGTTCTTTGTCGTATCCACTAAGACACCTACAAAAAAAAAATTACAGCAGTTAGCCCCAGCCAACTCCCCCTCTCCCCTGCCCAGCCATCCCTCCTGCAGAGTTTTAATCCTGGTACCTCTGCATCATTTTATCTGCAGTCAAAACTCAATGATAAACGGATGCCACTTGAAAAGAGTAAACCCGTTGTGTTCAGGGGTATGCAGTGTCATCTTGAGGCAAGTCAGAAGCCTCTGGGCACCGTGGGGATGCTGAGCCCGAGATGCATCAAGCATCTGTTTGTTCTGAGAGAGACTTCCCCTCTCTGCAGTGCGTGGCACAGACACAGGCACAGCGAGAGGGATTCGCCTCTGCCGGTCGCTGGTGCCTGAAGTGGTGCCAGGTTTGGGTTTCTAACAGGATCAGGGTAGCACTGCAGCATTTCCCTTCCCTCTGAGGTTCCTCAGTGGAGGCTGCCTCATCCATGGGACTCTGCAGAGCTGCATTGCAGCAGTCTCCTGGCTCTGAGACTCTCCTAATACCAGGGTAGTGCTGTGATCAGTGCTGCCAGAACTCTTTCTAGACAGAGATCAGCACCAACAGCTGTCAAACATTTCAAAAACGAACTGAGATGAAAGTTTTAGTTACCTGCAATGGGTGGTCCAGCCAACCCAGCTAAGCTTTGAATGAAGACATAGACTCCAGCTGCAGAAGACATCTTTTCAATGCCAACCACGTCATCTTCTGCCAGGAGGGGAATATGTGTGCCCGCCACCGTGCCGAGCATGAACCCAAAATAAATGCTACATGTCATCAAGCCCCAGAACTCAGAGGCAAAAGGGAAGGCAAACAATGCTACAGACAGCAGGATGACACAGATGAGTTCGATGTAGATCTTGCGGATGGGCTTCTTGTTGAGGACCCATCCTGCAAAGATTCTTCCGAAGACCTCGGCGATGGCCATGGCTGACAGGATGTAGGCAGAGTGGTCTTTGCCGATGCCCAGGCTGAGGCTCAGGGGGATGATGTAGAGGGAAGGAGCGAAGAAGCCCAGGGTTGCAAACAGGCCAAAGAATGCATAACAGATAAAGCTATAGTCTCTCATCACAGAGAAGTCCAGTAGTTTGGTTTTTGGTGCTGGAGGGGTGCTGTTATTTTCAACAGGAATCTGTCCGTGTTGCTTTGGTTCTTCACTTTTCGGCTCTGCTTTGGTTTTTCCAGGCACATTGCTGGGTGAGGTAGTTATTTCGACTCCTGAGTCTATGGACTCTATTGAGGTGCATGTTTGCTCATTTTCAAGCATGTACTTTGTCTCTGTGGACTCTTCTGGAGGCTGTGCTTTCACTTCTTCTTGCTCTTTGATGATGATGGGCCGCAGCAGCGACCCACAGACGGTGATGCCAAGCTGCAGCACCCCGACAGAAAGCAGGCTGTATCTCCAGCCAATCTGCTCCTTCAGAGCTGTGATTGCTGAGGGGAGAGGGCAGAGGAAGAAGAAAGTGTAATTAGGAAAGCCTGCAGTTCCACCAAGGAGTTGAATTTACAGCTGGGGAAGTAACTGGAGTTTTACCACTGGAGGGTTCCAAGCACCTTGGCTCTCCCAAAGGCTGAGCAGGGGGTCCCTCCTGCCCAGGGGTCTGGCACCCACCTTCCACCCCTCAGTTGCAGCAGATAAAAGCTAGAAGCTGTATTTACCACCTGGTCAGCAGAAGCCACCCTCTAGGTAAGCCCCTTGTGAGTCTGGGGATGAAGGGGGTGTATTTTTAGAGAAGGAGAGCAAACTCAACACTCGGGTTTCCTCTCGCAGCTGACCCCACCCTGAAACCAGCTAACAGAGGAAGTTCCTTAGCCCTACTCAAAGGTGCATGTCACTGCTGAATTACCAGCCTCCATCAGCAACCAGAGCAGCTTTGCAGTGGGGATTAGCTGAAAGCACAGCAGGACCACCTGAAGTGCCAAAGACAGGAATGTGCTGCCTGGGGACAGGTCCCCAAAAGGCTGGAGCAGTCTGGCAGCCCATGCTAAGCACAAGCCCACTAACCTCTAGGAGCAGTTATGTGTACTGTGTGTGTTTTAAATAGCTGAAGTTTCTTGGTCTTATTTTTAGCCTGCCAGATCTATATAGGGAGCCCATTGGGCTGCATATCAGCCAGGCATGTCCTGTGCTGGCAGGGCCCTCTGGGGACAGCTCGGCAGCGTTAGACCCGTCTCTAGGATTACTTGTCACCCTGCCTGCAGGGCACGAGTGCCATGGGCACGTGAGAAACCACCTGTGGGCTTCAGCAGCTCCCTGGGCACCAAGGAAAATTTGCTTGGGAAAAGCATAGGAGCAGTGCTGAGCTCTAGGTATGCACATATGAACTCCCAGCATGTGGGCACCGTACCTGGTGCAAAGGAGAAGACAGCGAAACATTCCCCTGTAGATGCCACTGCTGTGACCAGCGAGCGTCTTTTGTCAAAATACTGTGATAAAATGGTGACAGTCGGGAGGAAGGAGAGGCAGTATCCAAGGCCTGTGAATAAATGCCAAAAATTGCCATAACAACAAGTAAAGGAGGGGGAAACACCGATGCAAGAACACGTTAAGTCGGCTTTCCCGGTGGTGATTACAGTATCATTTCGGCCAACTCAGCAAGTCACCCTGGAAAAAATCATTGGGGAAACCAGAATGTTATTTTTTTGTAAATTGGAGGGGGGGAAAGAAAAAAGGAAAGTAAAAACCCAAGAGACCCAGCCTCCCAAACCTGCTAGATAATGCCTTCTGCTCCAAAGCAGCCAGTGGGGTCCACTTTGAGGACCTCATCTGCCTGAAGAGTTTGAGCCTGCAGCAACCGCTCCCCGAAGCAAGGCAAGCTCCTGGCCATGGAGAAGAGCAGGACACCAAGGCCAGGCTGGAGAGGGGAAAAAGCATCAGGAAAAGAAACAAGAAACAGAGGGAGAGGTTAGAGGATTTGACCCCGTGTGCAGCTTGGTCTCCCCAGCAATCCCAGTCCATGAGAAGCGACCAGTAGGGCTGCACAGGACCAAGGCCTGGGGTGGCCCCCAGGGTGAGGCAGAGCAGAAAGCCAAGCCTGGAGCCCGGATCATCCCCCATCCCAGGAGGGTGAGGGCGGCTCAGCAGGGGCAGCAGCACTAAGCACTCCCTGTGTCACAGAGGGTAAAGCCCCCATGGCTTGCAGGGAGCTGCAGGAGAGCACCGAGTGTTTGCCAGGTGCAGGACAGGGTGACTCACCAGAGATGACGCCGATGGTGACATACATGTCCACAACACTGCGGGCGAAGGAGGCGATGACCATGCCGGTGCTGACGAGCAGCCCCCCGGCCATCACCACCAAGCGGTGACCGAAGCGGTTGCTGAGGACCGTCGACAGAGGAGCTGCAGGGGGACAGAGCCGTGGTCAGCACCCAACTCAGCAGCTTCACCAGCCACCATCTCCTTCAGACGCTCTTCTCATGCTCCTGCCCAGGTGCCCCTGATGTGCCACCTCCCCGCACTGCAGTGTCACCCGGAGCCACCCTCGGAGCGCTGCACAGCTCACGACACGTGGGGCGTGCTAAAAAATCATCACAAGAGACTTAAAGACGAGTGCGTGGGAGCCTGGGGCAAACCTGCAGCTACGTCCCCACACACCAGCGGATCTCAGCAAGGCTCCAGTTATTTCTAATCCTTTTCACTGCACAGTTTGTTTTCAAAACTCTGGTTTTGCCCTTTGCTGAGGGGGGTGAGACTTGAATGGCCAGGCCAAGCCCAGTGACACGGACCATGGACACCAGGCAGGGCTCAAAGGGTGAGACAGACATTTCTTAGCATTTCAGGAGCATTCAGCCTCTGAACTTTATGGCTGTTATTTAATATGTAAGGGAGCCATTAGAGACAAGAAAGTCTCAGGTGCCAGGTCCTTGTTTGCTGAGTCAGCAGCACAGCTGCCCCTTGCACCTGCGCCTCTTACCTGTGAAGGTCTGTACAAACACACATATGGATATTATCCAGGATATCCTGCTGTTGGTTTCGTCAAAGCTTTCCATCAGGTCATTGAAGAAGACTCCAAATGATTTTATGATGCCGTATGTCAGGGCTTCCACAACAAAGAATGCAAAAGCAACTGTCCAGCCCCATCCTCCGTCAGGCACTTTAGTATAAACGTTTGCAGAGGTGCACGGCATTTTTACAGCTTTGACCGTCATTTTGGATCTGAAAAACAGGAGAGAGGGAGCCAGGGATCAGTTTAAGCTGAATTTTGCTGGAAGAGGCACAGCCTGGGAGCTGTAGCACTCCCCAAAGCACTTCAAGCTGGTCCCTGTGCTGCTGAGGGATTAAATGCAGGAGTTGGGCTGACACTTCTGTCACCCCACAGGCTCCCTCCCGCTGTTGCCCTGTGAGCCCGGGACCAGGAACTCTCAGCTCAGCACCAGGGCGAGCTGTTCCCAGCAGCCAAGCCCGGGAGCTGTCATCTGTCTGCTGGTGCGTGGGGGGTGGGTGGATGCAGTTCGTGAAAGATCCACCGCAGAACCCAGCGCAGGCTGCGGGAGCGGCAGGAACCCCCTGGGGCACCGTCCTGCCCGCTGCACCCATCCTGCCCACTGCACCCCCGGTGCCCTGGGACACCTCAGTGCCACCCATCTGCAGCAGCGTCAGTGGGAGCTGTAGGAACCCCCCGGGGCACCCATCCTGCACCCCTGGTGCCCTGGGACACCTCAGTGCCACCCATCTGCAGCAGGGTCAGTCAGTGACAGAACCCAGGCACTCAGCAATAGGACAAGGGGGCACGGACTCAAGCTCTGCCAGGGGAAATTGAAGTTGGAGATCAGAAAAAAATTCTTTCCAGAGAGAGTAATCAGGCATTGGAATGGGCTGCCCAGAGAGGGGGTGGATTCCCCATCCCTGGATAGTTTTAAACTGAGATTGGCCGTGGCACTGAGTGCCATGATCTGGTAAAGGGCCTGGAGTTGGACCAAGGGTTGGACGAGGATCTCAGAGGTCTTTTCCAATCCAATCAATTCTATGATTCAATGTTGCAGTGTCCAGAATCCCACAGCCACTGGCTCCAGGACCACAGTAACTCCTGGGGAGCCCCCAGAATGGCAGCTCAGGGCTGCCCACACCTCAGAACAGGAGGTGGGGACACCCCCTGCTGCCACCAGCGCCCCTACAGCCCTTGGGGTCACTTACACCCCCCAGGGCAGCAGGGAGGTCTCAGGGCTGCTGGGGGGCTGGAGGGGATCACCCCATATGACACGGGGGGCTCTTCAGCCCCACTCAGTGTCACCCAGGGGCAGCTTTTGTCCCCCTTGTGGAACTCCAGCGCTGCCACAACTGTGCAGGTTTGGGGGGCAGTGCCAGGGTCACAGTGCCCAGGTCACCGCCACACCTGCAGAGGGCAGGGACAGTGCCAGGGTCCCTGCCGCACCTGCACGGGGGGACAGCGCCAGGGCCACAGTCCTGGGGTCAGTGCCACACCTGCACGGGGGGGACAGCGCTGGGGTCACTGCCACACCCTTGCAGGGGATGCCAGTGCCAGTGTCACCGCCACCCACCTGCGCGGGGGGGACACGGCAGTGCCGGGGTCAAGCCCAGCGCTGGGTCCCTGCAGGCGCTCCTGGGGAGGAGGGCACGGAGCGGATGTCGCGGGTGTCCCGCCCGGAGCTGCCCCCGCGCGTCCCCCGCCCCGCACGGACCTGCGGCTCCCTGCGCCTTCTCCCC
>JAWWEV010000044.1:2461816-2483360 GCA_035583235.1 Hafferia zeledoni | reverse complement strand
CGCGGGTGTCCCGCCCGGAGCTGCCCCCGCGCGTCCCCCGCCCCGCACGGACCTGCGGCTCCCTGCGCCTTCTCCCCCCGCGCCGCCGGCCCCGGCAGCCACCAGGCATTTCCCTCCTCCATTTTCTGCTCCGATCCTCGGCACCGCGTTCTGGGCACACCGAGCCCCGGAGGCTCCGGCCACGCCGCCCCAGCGACCCCCGCGAACTTCTCCCGGCGGACCAGGCGAGTGCGGGGCATCGGCGCCCACCGGGGGCTCGGCCGGGCTGGGAGCCCACGCGAGGGGTCCCCGAGCGGGGCAGGGGGGTCCCCGCAGCCCGCAGACCCCGCTGCGGTGCTGCATGGCGGGTGCGCGGCTCCCGTGGGATCCTTTCTCGCAGGGATGGAGCGAGGCGTGGGCTCCTCCTGCATCCCTGCGGTGCCGCCCGCGCCGGGCTCCGCCGCAGCCCCGGGCAGGGCGAGGGACCCCCGGCGGCTGCCCGAAGTTTGTGGGAAGTGCCTGGAGACCCCCGAGAGAGGGGACGGGGCTGCCATGAATTCCTGTGTCACTGCACGAGGGATTGGGGGAGAGCACACTGGGAGGAAGCACGCTTGGGAAGAGAAAAGAAAAAAAAAAGGGAAAGGAAGAAAAAGCAACCCCGAAACGACAAACCTGGGCGTATGTTTTGTACATTTAAAGATTAAAAGAAATGGCGGTGGAGGGGCTAAGAATTGGAAATTAAGAAGCCGGAGCGCAGGGGCCCGGCGTGGCCCCCCCTTCCCTGCATCACTTTCCCAACATTTCAGCCCTGATTCCTGCATCGCGGGCTAAAAATACAGGGATGCGGGTAGGGGGAGGAAAAATGAAGGATAACGTTTAAAAAAACGCCAGAAAGGAAAATTATTAATTAGGAGGAAAAATATAGAAAAGAACAAAGCCCTCCCACCCCCACCCCGCGCGGGAGGAGGGAGGGAGGGATGGACGGACGGACCCCACTCACCCGGTGCTGCCGCGGGGTCAGGGGCTGCCCATGGCCCGGGAGGGCGAGCGGGCGACCCTCGGCGAGGAGGCGGCCCCCGCTTGCCCCGCCGGCCTCCGGGCGCTGCTGCTCCCGCTGCCCGCGGCTGCTGCTGCTGCTGCCGCCGCTCGGTGCTCGCTCCCAGCCTTATATACCGGCTGCAGCCGGTCTCTGCCGGCGGCTCCGCAGCGCCCATGTGCGCCGCGCCGGGCCCGGCTCGCCCCAGCGCCGGCACCGCGTGTGCGGGAGGGGCGGGGCGGGGCAGCCGCCGCGGCTGGAGGTTCCCTGCCTGTTCTTCCCGGCAGGAGGGTCGGGAGGGACCTCCTGGCCCCGCACCTGCCGCGCAGACCGCGCTCCGGGGAGAGGGAGCAGGTGCCGCTCCATGCGGGGTTGGGGATGTGGTGGGATGGGAGCGGCTGGAGCGCATAGAGGAGCCCCCACCTCGTGCTCCTGGAGGATGCCAAAGTGTCCGCTCCTTGGGGATGCCAAAGTGTCCCCACCTCGTGCTCCTTGGGGATGCCAAAGTGTCCCCCACCTCATGTTCCTGGAGGATGCCAAAGTGTCCCCTCCTCGTGCTCCTGAAGGATGCCAAAGTGTTCACTCCTTGGGGATGCCAAACTGTCCCCAGCCTGTGCTCCTTGGGGATGCCCAAGTGTCCCCACCTCGTGCTCCTGGAGGATGCCCAAGTGTCCGCTCCTTGGGGATGCCAAAGTGTCCTCACCTTGTGCTCCTTGGGGATGCCAAAGTGTCCCCCATCTCTTGCTCCTTGGGATGCCAAAGTGTCCCCACCTCGTGTTCCTGGAGGATGCCAAAGTGTCCTCACCTCGTGCTCCTTGGGGATGCCAAAGTGTCCCCCATCTCGTGCTCCTTGGGATGCCAAAGTGTCCCCACCTCGTGTTCCTGGAGGATGCCAAAGTGTCCTTGTTCCCTTTGCACTCCGGCACGTGGTGTGTTTTCAGGGTAAACGTCTCCTTTCGTTGTGATTTTAGGGAAGAGCATCTCCCTTGGTCGAATTTTTAGGGGAAACCATCTCCGTTAGTTTCATTTTTATGGAAAAACGTCTCCTTGTGTTGAATTTTTAGGGGGAAACTGTTTTTATTAGTTGCTTTTTAAGGAGAAAACATGTTTTTTAATCACATTTCTTTAGGGGAAACCATTTCCTCTAGTTGTGTTTTTAGGGAAAAACATGTTCTTTAGTTGCATTTTTAAGGGAAAACATCTCCTTTGGTTGCATTTTAGGAGAAAACATCTCCCTTAGTTGTGCTTTTAGGAGAAAGCATCTCCCTTGCTCCAATTTTTAGGGGAAAGCATCTCCCTTAGTTGCAATTTTTAAGAGAAAACATCTTTCCTGCTTGAATTTTTAGGGGAATTTTTGAGGGAAACATCTCCATTGGTTGAAATTTCAGGGGAAACCGTTTCCTTTAGTTGTATTTTTAGGGGAAAACATCTCCCTCATGTAGGGAGCTTAAAAAGGAGGGATTTGTGAGTCAAACTGGAAGCAGCAAAACCGACTCACCACCTACATGGATGGGAAGGAAGGGAGCAGAGGTTCAGTCAGCACAGAGTCAGAGAACATCCTTAGTTGCAAGGGACTGACAACAATCATGGAATTCAACTCCTGGCCTTGCACAGGACACCCCAACAATCCCAAACACTCCTTGAGCTCTTGGTGCTGTGACCCTGGGGAGCCTGTTCAGTGCCCTGGGGAAGAACTATTTCCTGAAATCCAGCCTAACATCTGGCCTGGAGAACACAGGGCAGGGTTTCTTCCTGTGCCCAGCAGTGCTTGGCAAACAGAGATGGAACTAAAGCAATGAGTGCTTAAGGGTTTCCCTTAAATTTCCTTGAAATCAGTAAAAAAGAGGAAAAACCTGCCAGCACTGTGGCTCCCTGTGGCACAGCCACTGCTGCCCCTGCAGCCCGTGCTGGCCTCTGTGCAGATGCTGTCAGGAGGTTTTGGAGCCTTGCACCATTCCTTGGGGCTCATGGGCCAGTGGCTCTTGCCTGCAGGGAATAGCACAGGGCTCAGAGTGGGGTGGTGACCAGACCCCTCCCCACCTACCCCCTTGGGGTCTGCCCTCCATGCTGGCCCAGGACCCCCCCACCCCAGTTTGCTGGGTTAATGTGGAACCTGCTGATCGTGGTTCACACCTCTGGAAAAAGTATCCAGGTTAAAATGTTCCTTCATTTCAAGAGCTGCTGTGTTTGGTTTGGCCAGAGTCCCTTCTCCTGCTTTTTCCTTCTTTTGTCATAATTGGATTGCTAGTGGGGTGACATGGCAAAGGGCAGTGGGGGCAAAATTCTCCAAATTCCCCAAAATGAGGCAAATTAGCTGCTGCTTTCATTAGGGAAAACTGCCACTGGTTTCTCAGGGCAATGCTGGTCCAAGAGCCACTGCCTCCAGCAAGTGCTGCTGCTCACAGGGATGTTCCAGCAGCTTTACTCCTTGCTGTCCCATCCTGAATAGGCTGAAGTCCACATGCTCAAGCATGAGATTGTTCCCTCTGTGTCCTTGGGAGCCCCATATCGCCCTGTCCCATAGGAAAACCCCTTCTTCCAAGGGAACCTGAGGTTCCTCTGAGGTGGTTGCCCTTCAGGCTAACAAATAAAAGGCAACCACCCCTCTGACCTGGTAGAGATACCCCGTTACACAAGCTTTTCCTTGGGAATGGGTCACCCTCCCCGTGCTGAAATTCTTCCTGGCAGCGACAGTGCAAGTGGTTATGGGACAACAAAAGAGGTTTGTGCCTCCAGGGGAGAAATAAGAATGCAAATATCTTTGGCATGAAAAACCCAAAGCTATTTACTCCTTGGTATTTCTTGTCAGTACTTTGCATCTGTCTCTGCCTCACCTTCTCATTCCTTTCCTTTGGGCCTTCCAAGAGCAATAAAGCTTTGGGGAGCGATGGGGGCTGGAGGGGCCCTGTGGGGGGAGTGGGGATGGTGGCTCCAGACTCTCCCGTCTGGGGCTTCCCAACTCTGCTGTAAAATCCTTGTTCCCCCAAATTGTTTGCCCACTTTGGAGAGATTTCCCTGCTGCTTGGCTTGGCTGTGTCTCGCCAGGATCCTTCGCCCTGGTACATCCCTTGCGGGTCCATCCCATGCCTGGCAGCGCTCGCACCAGGACGTGTTTCTCCATCCTCCTGGGCACTGCTGCAGCCCCGGGTGCGTGGCTGGTGTTTCAGAGCTGTGTAATCCCCAGGGAAGCAGAGCAAGCATCCTGTCAGTGGGCATAAATCAGCTGGGAGCTGGGCAACGGGGCGGGCTGGGCAGGGCAGGGGAGCGCGGGCCCCTGCGCGGTGCCGCCGGATGGCTCCGGGACTTCCAGTTCATTTATTCTGCTGGGGTTTGCCCAGCTCTGCTCGGCATGGGAAATGTTTTCTCTGAAAGACCCAGCAGTGAGATGGGTGAAAAACATTCTCCTGTCCCAGGGGCTGGCAGAAGTCCTGGTAAATCTGCAGAAGTATGTTTTTGTCGGTGCTGCTTACTCTGTTAGGGGAACTGGTATAAACTATTCCAGTAGAAAACCTTTTCCTGGAATAAAGTCCTGACTCTGCTCAGAGCATTGTCAGGACAGTTGTACCGGGAATGGAACTTAGCTGGTAAACATGTTGGGACTGAGGAGGCCCAACAGGACAGACACAGAGCTCCTGCACCCTCTGTCCCACAGACAGACACTTCACAAGGCACCTCCTGCCCTTCTCTGAGCTCAAATCAAACATGACGTCTATGCAAGTTTAATTTGTAAAGAAAACACAGACTTTTTTATTTTCTCCCCCTTGGAAGCCTGTCTGTCCCACTATCCATCCCCTCCAGGCTGTGGCTGGGCATTCTCGGTGGGGTTGGGGTCAGCACTGGGAGCCACACCCTGAGGATGTGTCCCCATCCTGAATCACTTTGTATCTGTGGGGTCAGCACACAACTTGAGCTGTCACTTCTGCTCACCTGCCTCAGTTTCCCTGACCCTGGCTGGCACAAGGGGCAATGCTGGGAGCCCCTGGAGTGGTTCTGGAAAACATCAGGTGCTCACTCCAGTTTGAACTCCTCATGCCCTGCTGTGTCCTTATCTCCCTGCTCCTTGCAGCCAGGATGGAGGTGCCTGCTGAGGCTTTCAGCGGGAGAGCAGGGCCATTGGTGTGGATTTGGGCAGGAGATCAGGGCTGTGACACCCCGGGTGGGTGTGTGGTGAGCCCCGGGTGCCGGTGGGGGACAGCACAGCTGGACGTGCTTCAAAGGGCATCAGGTTTTTCTGGGCTGCAGCCTCTGCTTTGCTCTCCAGGCAGGCGTGAAAATGTGAAAGAATGTGAAAAATGTGAAAATGATCTTGCTGGCCCCAAGATTTGTAAACTTTCTGGTTAATGTGTAATAAATACATGACAGATACTGCCAGCACTGGGCGGGTGACAGCGGCCACTCAGCAGTGGTACCACCAGTGGTGACATCCTGGAGAGGCATCTCCCCTCCTCTGCCCTGGGGTGAGCCCTGGGGTGTCCTGGTTGGAGAGCATTTGAGGCTTTTCTAAACTGGTTTGTCTGGTTTGGACTTATCCAAGTTTCTGTGAACCGCCTTGCCTGCCTTGCAAAATGCACTTTATTTATTTGTTTAATCCTTTTCTGGTACAAGGTGCGTGCTGGGACGCCCAGGTGTGCCCTGTCCACCCCCAGCGATGCCCACACGGTGTTAATGCCGGTCATCCCGAGGCCTTGGACCCTTGGAGTGATTCCTCCCGGGTGGCTCATCCCACTGTAACCACCTGGGCAGTATTTCCTGCCTGGCACGAGGTGAGGTGCTGCCACAGCCGTGTTCCTGCCACACTCAGCCTGGGGGAATCTCTCCTGAGTCATTTGTATGTTTTTGCATGAACAGCTAAAGGTTGGTCCTTCAGTTCTGGGTGGGTCTGGCTGTAGCAAAGCTGGAGGGGAACTGAGATGCTGCAGGTCCTGGTGTGGTGGGGAACATGGACTGGAGCTTATCCCAGGGAGGCTCCTGCATCCACCCAGGCACTGGGGGACTGCACAGCACGGGGGCAGAGCTGGCACAGCCCAGACTCATCTGGGAATTCAAGCTGAAAAGGGTCAGAGAGGAGCCCCAGCCAAAGGGTTTGGAGGAGAGTGCAATGGAGTTGGTGCCAAGGGGTGGCCTCATGCCCTGCCGGGGTTGGGATGTGGTCTGGATGTGGATGGTTCCACCTCTCCTTCAAAAGGCCTCTGAGCATCAGGGATCAAGAAGTTGTGTCTGATGCTAATGCATAAATTTCAGCCCTGGATGACTTTCCCTGTAATTTGGGGAGAAGAGACTGTCCTTTGAAAATGGTTTGGGTTGTTTTTGTTAGCTGTGTCATCCTGGCATCCCTCCCCAGAGTAAATGAAAAGGACAGAGGTTTGTGGGTGAGCAGTGGTTGGGCTCCCTTGGGGTTTGCTCAGTTTTTCCAGGTGGCTGCAGGTGCAGTTGGGGGGTGCCTGGTGCACGTTGGGGGGTGCAGGGCCACCCCTCATGGATGGGACAGGGTCCAGGATGGTGCTGCATGGAGGATGCTTTGAGAGGCTGAGGATGGTGCAGAGACCACTCTCAGCCTGGTGAAGGAATCTGGGAACTGCTGGGTGCCAGCAAAGGTGCTGGAGGGAAGGATTATGTGGTGTGGATTCCTGCATCACCCACCTTAGGGGATCAGCTGAACTTTGTTGCTTTGTTTTTGCCCAAAACCCAGTTCCAATGCTGGGTGATATCCTGATCCATCATCCTGTGGAGAACCCCAGCCAGGAGACTGGGATTGGGCTGGGCTCAGCCTGGCCATGCCCAGGTTAGTCCATGCAGTTCCTATGAAGCTGGTGGCTCAATTCTGTGCTGTCCTTGGCCCAGCTGGGCTCAGCCCCTGTGTGGGGTGTTTTGGGCCAAAGCAGAGCAGCTCCTTTCACGTGCAGAAAGTACTTTCTGTGAAGAAATCCCAGTGACTTTCAAAGGAAATTGCAAAGGGATTATTTTGTTTGAAAACAAAGGTGATTTAGCTACCACCAGACATGTCCAGGTGCCTGATCTCTGTTCTTGGAGCGTGAGGGGCAAGCTGTGGGGTTGCAGAAAGCTGCAGAACAGGAGCTGGTCTCGTGGGCTTTGCTGGGGCAGGGCTGGGCAGCCTCTCCCACAGCTCAGCATCCTCCCATGGCCCAGCCCCCAACCCACCACATCCCACCCCCAGCAGTTAATGTACCAAGAGCCTCCAGGCATTATAAATTAACAGTGTGAGCTATGAATTATGAATGGAGTCACATTCCTGATCACTTCAGTGCTACGCTGACAGCCCTGGAGCTGCTGATCCCAGTGACAGCCCAGAGCTTTTAAAGATGTGAACAGCAAAATGTGGAAATGATTTGCTTTGTGAGCTGCAAACCTCTCGGCCTACAGATGGGGCCCATCGTATCCCCTGTCCTGCCTCCTCCTGCTCCTTCTCCTCTTTTGTCTCCTGGCATTGCCTTCTCTACTTGCCTCCATGGTTTGTCTTAATGGATGTTGTCCTGGTTGGGTGTGTTGACCATCCCATGGGAGGGGGATCCTTCATGGCATGTTCCTTTCCTGATGTTGCTGGTACCAGACACAGGTCCCCACACCATTCCCATGACTGGTACTGAGCTCCTGGCACAGGACTCAGTGGGGTTTTGGCAGATCTTTGCAACTTCATCTCCCTTTGGTCATAACTTTGTGCTCAAGAGGTTGTATTTCCACAGCTCCATCTCTGCCGTTGCTCTTTGGGGGGTTTATCCTTGAAGCTCTCCACCACTGGAGGCCAAATCCTGCCCTGAGCAGCCAGGTGTGCCTAATCCTGTAAGCATGGGTGTTCCTGGGGTCTGTTGCCTCCTGGGTCTGTCTGGATTCCTGCATCCCTGTCTCCAGGAGCAGCTCCCTCTGGCGCTGGGCTGCACTGCCTGCCCTGGGGCACTGGCAGCAGGAGCACGACTAAATTTAGAAAATGAACTTCAGACACTTGTCAGTTGTCACAAGTGAAGGCAATACCCTACATGTCCCCCACCGTGCTGGGCACCCTGCAGTGTTCAGCAGAGCCCTTGGCAAGGTGGGAGGGAGCAGAGCTGCTCCTGGGGATGGCAGGAGCAGGGGAAACCATCCCAGCTGGAGGGATGGGCGCAGGGAAGGAGAGCTCCTCATTCCCAACCCTTTCCAGCTGAGCCATCGTGAACCAGACAGCAAAAAGTACAACTTCAAAGGCCAAGCCTGGGCTGTGGGGAAGGCGTTCTGCCCCGGGCTGGGGCGCAGGAGCTCTCGGCACAGCCTGACTGTAGCTTGTTTCTCTTGCACAGGGGATGCTGTAGCCCTGTGAGGTGAAGGATGGACTGACACAGCCCCAGCAGCTTTTTCTCCACCTGAAGGCCAGACCAAAGGGCTCAGCCTGCAGGGAAGGAGCCGTTTGTTGGACGCAAACATCCCCCCTGGCTGTGGGGAGGGGAGAGGAGCCGCCGCCGCAGATCCAGCCACTCCTGGAGGGGAAAATACCGCTTTGGTTTGGTGTCTAATTAGATATTTACCAGGAAGGAAGGAAAGATATAAATAGGGTGACAGTGACTTCAAAGGGTGTTTTTGACTTCTAAGAATAACACCTTTGCTGGCGCCGATTTCGGGAATATCAGCTGTGCCTGGGTGTGAAAGACGGAGGAGGTGTCGCAGCTCGGTCGGCAGCCAAGGGAGCAAACCCAGACCCCAACCCCACGGGACCAGCTGAGGAGGGGACATTGGCATCACTGCAGGGGCCTGTGGAGAGCTCAGCTGCATCCACAGGGACACAGGGAAGGGAGTCTGGGCAGGACGAGTTGGCCAGTGCTGCAGTGGGGGTGGGAGGGGATGTGTGGCACCATGGGGACCCCCTCCCCGTGGGCAGTGCTGGTGCTCACCATGGTGCTGGTGGGACTCTGGGCTCCCCGTGGGGTGTATGGGCAGCCCAACTTTATTGTCATCCTGGCAGATGATGTGGGCTGGGGGGACCTTGGGGCCAACTGGGCAGAGACGAAGGAGACCCCGCATTTGGATCAGTTGGCTGCCGAAGGGACAAGGTAATGTCTGTCCCCCTTCCCTGCCCTTTCCAGGCTTCTCTGGTTCCTCTGTCCTGCAGCAAAGGGGAATTCACTCCCATGGGACTGGCAGGGATGTACCAGTGTGGGTTTGGGTGCACAGGGAGGGCTGCCAGAGTCCAGTACCTTGGGGTGCAGGTCCGTCCATCCCTGGTGAGACCTGCGAGTTTCATCCCCCACTCCCAACCCTCATCCTTGGGGCAGAAGGGGGTGCATGCAGGGAAGCAGGGGGGAATGGGGCAGCATTAGAGCATGCAGGGGCTTGTGAGCAAGGGGTCTTTTATCTTCCCAGGTTCGTGGATTTCCACTCAGCTGCATCCACGTGCTCCCCATCCCGCGCCTCGCTGCTCACGGGGCGCCTTGGGGTGCGCAATGGGGTCACCCACAACTTCGCCATCACGTCGGTGGGCGGCCTCCCCCTGAACGAGACCACCCTGGCCGAGGTCCTGCAGGAGGCTGGGTACAGCACGGGGGCTATAGGTAATGCCAAAGTGCCAAGGGGGCAGCTGGGGCGGGGAAGGTGACAGGAGGTGACAAAGATGCTGATGTCATCCCTGGCAGAGGAGGGGCCGCAGGTACTTAAGTGAAAGCTGACAGTGAAAGTCTAAAGGATCACGTGAGAGAGATTTCACACATCCCCCTTGGATTTTGCAATCCCAGCATTATAATCTTCCTTTTCAAACATACGACATTGACTGAAATCCAGGCTTCTCCATTTAAGCTCTAATTGCTTCACCTCCCAAGGAATGTGCTGGTTTTTCCTCAGCAAACATGACTGTGCTCAGCAGCTCTGCCATCCTGCATCCTGTGCCATGGTTGGTGCTGCTGGTCCTGTGACTTTGGGCACCCTCCTGGCACCATAGGTCCCCTCAGCCAGCACAAGCCCTTGGCACCTGCAGCTCCTGCCTGTGCACACGTTGTACTGGCAGAAAATCCCTCAGTTTCCCCATTTGCCCACAGTTTTTGGAGTTCTCCCTCTTGGATCAGTGCATTTGGTGGGAGCAAGCACATGCCGGAGGTCAGGGGATGAAGCTGGCTCTTCGGGAGGGGTTGGAGAGCTGTCTGCTCAGAACACAAACACATGAAAGAGCCTTTTAAGGCTGGAAACAGTCGCTTTGCACAGACATGAGATACCTTATGCATTTTTTCTGGGTTTCTGCAAAAATAGACGGCATTCTGGAAACGTGGCCAGCACAAACAAGGAGCCTTTCTTGTAGCAAGAGTAAGGCCCCCAGTGCTGTGGGCACCTCGTGGGTGATGGCTGGTGGTGGCTGTAGCTGTGTAACCTCTGAAATGATGTTCTGTGGCTTCCATGCAGGCAAGTGGCACCTGGGACACCATGGACTCCATCACCCCAACGCCCGCGGTAAGAGCTGTGCCAGCAGGGATGAGCTGAGGGCCCTGTGGTCACCTTGGCCCTGCTGACAGCCTGGTTTGCCTCTCAGGCTTTGACTACTACTTTGGGATCCCCTACAGCCACGACATGGGCTGCACAGATACTCCTGGGTACAACCTGCCACCCTGCCCACCCTGCCCGCGGCACGGTGAGGCTGCCAGGTATGGGGGCAGGAGGGATTTGAGTGCTGGCATGGGAAGAAGCCCCAAGAGCTGCCCTTTGCTTGGTCACCTCCCCTTATACTCCATGTACCCCATTTCACCCCTGTGCACTCCACAGGTCAGGGTGCAGGTCAGGGAGGTGGGTCAGTCCCAGGGACTTTGGTATCACCCCCTTTCTCCTCCCCTCCTTGGCTTTCTGAAGGCCAGGAGAACAACCAGGCTCCGTGCCTGCTCCCACGCCTTTCCCTGCTCTAGTGACAGGTGTGTGGTGGATCTTCCCAACAGGGTGGTGGGGAAGGACTGTTACACAGATATCGCTCTTCCTCTCTTCGAGAATGTCACCATCGTCCAGCAGCCTGTCCCCCTCGGCAGCCTGGCCACGCGCTACGCGGAGGCGGCCACGCGGTTCATCCGGAGCGCGAGGTGGGTGACACCGGGCACCTCCTGTCCCCCTCACTGGGACAGCACGTGGGACATTCCTCTGTGTCATGCTGGGGGAGATGTTTGTCACCCTGTGGTTCTTGGGAAGCAGGTTTGGGGTCTGGCTTGGCTTCCCGCTGGAGGAGGGAGAAGCTACTGAGGCTACAACTGGTGTGCTGTAGGGACACCATGGGAGCCTTTTGGTGCATCTTCTCTAAGGGATTTTGTGCTTTGAAAACCACCATTTATGAGGAAGATCAAAGCCTTTGAGCTGGACTGTGCCTCCTTCCTAGGGGGAATGTGCAGTGAGGTCCTGGCTAGTGAGGATGGGAGGGAGGGAAATACTGCCATCCCTCTGTCCTCCATCTCTGTCCTCCTTCCATCTGTCCTCCATCCCTCCATCTCTGCAGTGCCTCCGTGGGTGTGAAGTGCTGGCAGGGTTGTGGGAGCAGGTGCTGAATGGCTGCCCGTGGCAGCTCTGGCAGGGGGACCTGAACATCGCCCCGAGGTGTTTGAACCTGCCCTCAGTGAGGGCTTTGATCCATCTTGAGGACAAAGCACTCCAAGATCCCTGGGCTTGAAGGTCTGCCTGTTCCAGCCTCACAGGACATGAGGTGCCTGGGTGTGCTCATCCCTGAGGAGCAAAGTGACTCCTCCAAGTGCCAGCCCTGAGCCCTGTGGACGGGTTGTGTAATTTTAATCCCTATTATTGGTGGATTATGAGCTGTGACTTTGCAAAATGCCTCCCTGCAGTGCGAGGAGAGGAAATGCTGCCGGGCAGCCATGTCCCAGCCCATCCCCTGTCTGCATCCAGGGATAGAACAGACCCAGGGAAAGGCCACCATAGAGGAGTTCTGGGGATAAGGTTTATGTAATGGGAATGAAACAAAGGCTGGGCAGGCAGTAGCCTGCAGGAAATTGCTCCCTATAAACCTGGGTGCTGTTTTGTTGCACAATACCTATAGTTTATCCCTTTGGGTAGCAAGCATTGTCCATGACATGACTTGGTCCCATGGTGAGGATGCTGAGGGTACCCGGGCTCTGAGCTGTGAGGCAGCAGCAATCCCCACTCCTGTCCAAGCTCTCATGGCTGCCAGGATGCTGTTCAGCTGTGAAACCAAGTGTGAGAGCTCCAGGTTAATAGGAAAAACCTTTAAACTCCCAGAAGTGTTTGGGGTTATCTGCGTTCACGGAGAACAGGATTAAGCAGGTGCCTGCCTTTTCTCTCCTTCCCTTTGATGGCTCATTCCAGTTTTCCCCTGCCTGACTCATTCATTACAGGGCAACAAAAGAACACCAGATTTGCCATCTCGGTGTTTTTTTAACCATTCGTGTCGAGGTTGAGCTATTTGTGACAGTGAGACGTGGCACTGCTGGAGCACAGCGAGCATGGGAGCAAAAGTCAGGGATTCCTGTCTTCAGTTATTGATTAAACGTGTGCTTGATCTTTGGGGCACTTCTGAGGAGTCCTTGTGACAATCAGGTGGGATGTTCAGCTAAACACTGCACCCATGAGTTCATCTGGGTGCTGGATTAGTGCTACCAGGTGGGATGTGAGCTGGGGGAAGCAGCTCTCCCTGCTCCAGGGTCTCTGGCATCCCATGGGAAAAGGTCTCCAATGGCTTTTGCAGCGGCGATTTGCAAGGGGCACATCTGAGCCCCCGCATTGTGCCAGGGGGACACAGCCCTTGGCAGGGCTCCAGTGCCATGGGGGAGGATGGGGCAGCTCCAGGTGGGATGGGTTTTACTCATTTTCCATCCCAGGTGACGAGTAAAGGAAGGAAGTGCCGAAACACACGTCAGAGGGGCCCCGAAAGCTTTCTGGAGGCAGTGATGGTGCAGCCAGAGCCGGGCGCGTGCGCGGGCTGGGACACGTCCCCAGGATCCGGCCCCTCCCCATCACTGGCCATCCCACCCTTCCCCTCAGAGGTCCCTGAGGAAGAGCAGGCCTCGTTGGAGGAGATAAATATAGCTGTAAACAAGCAAACAGGACATGTCCTCTGATGATTTAGGAGTGAGCAGCCAGTAGGGCAGCGCATGGCGGGCGAACGTGCCGCGCTCCCTGTCTGGGGCTGCTTGGCAGTGCCTGAGCTCAGTGTGGATGTCCTGCTGTGGCTCATTCTCTGCCCACATCACTGTTGGGACCAGGCACTTGCTGGGAAGGGGAAGGAAGGGCCAGAAGAGGGAGGGGCATGGCATGGATGCCTGGGATGCACCACTGCTGGGTGTTTGGTTGCTGGGGATGGAGTCTGTCCCAAATGGGAGGACAGTTGACAATGGTGGGGAGGCCACAGGGAGAGGTTTAAGCAGGAGCAGAGGCCAAGCATCCCCCCTACAAGGGTTTACAGCCTGCTGATGCATGTAGGGTGTTTTTCCCCCAGGAGCCATGGCAGGTGGAAGGGCCACTGGTCTGTGTCCGCAGGCTCAGCAGTGCCACCCACCCCAGTGACCTCCTGACACTCCCTGAACAGTCTCCCTCTCACCCCTGTGCAGCGACAGTGGACGCCCCTTCTTCCTCTACGTGGCTCTGGCCCACATGCACGTCCCGCTGTGGGACCCCCCGGCAACCCCTTCCTCGGGCAGGGGCATCTACGGAGCCTCCCTGAGCGAGATGGATGCCCTGGTGGGACGGATAAAGCAGGTTGCTGACAGCCATGGGAAGGGCAACACGCTGCTGTGGTTCACAGGTACAGCAGGAAAAGCAGCTGTAGGGCTGGGGGTGACACTGGTGACCAGCCCTGGGGTGGAGGTGGCTTGGGGGACAGGACCTGTGTTTGTCCCCTGCCCTCTGCTCTGTGGATGGGGAGCGGTCACGTTGTGGGGATGGGGGTCCTGGGCTGCTGTGGCCACTCAGCTGGGTGCCCACCCTGCCACCCTGCCTTGGCTGCAGGGCTGAGCCCTTGGGGCTGTGCTTAATTAAGCCACAAATCCTCATTCATTAAGAAGCCCAAATCCGCTGTCGCTGAGCAGCCTCCCTAATGAGGATGTCGTGCTCCTGAGGACAGGAACTGCTCTGCTGCTCATTAACGCCCGAGGCTGGTGGCACCCGCTCTCCTTCCCCCCCTCCTGTCCCCAGCTCCACTCCCGCCCCTCACCCAGGGCACATCCCTTGGAAACAAACTGTTAGAAGTCAAAGTCAATCATCCTGCTGCTCTTGCTCATATGGGGAGGCATCCCAGGGATGGGAAGGAGGGATGGAAGGGTCACTTGTCCTTGCCCACTCCCCCACCACTGCAGAGGTGTCCCCTCCCACCCTCTGGTCCTGGTGTCACTGATGGAGACATTTCTTTCTCTTACAGGTGACAATGGCCCCTGGGCACAGAAGTGTGAGCTGGCAGGACGCGTGGGGCCGTTCGTGGGGGCCTGGCAGAGGCAGAGAGGTAACCTGGCAGTGTCGGGGTGGGGGGTCCCAGTCCCCAGGGATAGGGGGGCTGCTCCACAAGTCCCCTCATTGCCCATTGAGGGGCACCTGGGGAGCATTCCACTCCCAGCCTTTCTCTGGCTTCTGCCCTAGCCTTGAACACACCCCAGAACAACTTTTTTCTTTCAAACAGTCAAGTTTTCCCCTAAAACCACTGCTGGGGGTGGGGAGCAGGGGCCTGGGCTCCCTGTTACCCCAGAGCTCAAGTGAGTGGTTCTGGTTTGGAGACTGATGTTGCCATCAGCTCCAGCAGGGTCTTGCAGCCCCCATGCCCATCCTGCCTGGAGCAGAGCCCCTGGTACCCTCTCTGTGCCCCGGGACTTTGCTTTTTTTCCTCTCCACCGTTTTCTTGGGTTTTCTTTTTTTTTTTTTTTTTCCGTCTTTCCTCCTTTTCCGGCCAAGCCATCTGCTTGGTGGGTTTATTTCGGCCGGAGTGGGCCAGAAACATTCATGAGTCAGGCGTTTCCCGCTTCTGCTTGTGTTACGCAGTGTAACGTGCCAGGCTCGGCTCACCCCATGCCCGGGGTCAGCGGGGCGGGAGCGCCTCGTCCCTCCTCCGCTTCCTGACACCCAGCACCGTGACCGCTTCCCTGGGCAAACGCTGCTGGCGGGCTGGCTCACTCTTCCCATTCCCAGAGCCCTTCCTTCTCCGGCTGGCCCCGGGATGAAATTTGTAACCTTAATTTTCTAGTAAACAAACTCTGCCGACAGCCCGCGCTGCTCTTGAGCAACCGAGGGTCACACGCCGGAGCAGATGGCACAGGCAGCGTTCGGGAACAGGGCAAGGAAAACACGGCCCCCGCTCCAGCCCCTCAATGCCCTGTGGGAACTCCCGGATCCTGGCCCTGGCCGAGGCTGGGCAGGAGGTCGGGCTGGCAGGGCTCTCCGAGCTGGCTGTAAACACCAGCTGGAAGGGTGACTTTGGAAATCCCTGGGCTGGGTGTTGCACGGATGTTTTGAAAGCCAGCCTGGCATTACGGGGCTGCTGCTGGCTGGGCTGGCACCACAACACCCACCTGTGGGTGCTGGGGGAGTGTTGAGGGGGTGGGATGCTTGGCAGTCCCATCCCAGGGGAATCATCACCCAGCACAGAAAAACCCCTGAGGAGTGTGAGGGCAGGAGAGGACAGTCTATTCCAGGATCTACCTGGTTCCTTTTAGGGTCCAACCCACATTCCAGGGGTGTTTTCCATTGATTTCAGGTGGTTATTGGAGTTGGTCCTCACTGAGAGAAAGCAGCATATCTGTGTGTGCTGCCCCTTTCTCTGGCTGGGGAGCTTCCCACAGCCCTCAGCTCACCCCAAAAACTTATTTCCCACCTTAGGACCAAGAGCCCACTGAGGGGGGATACTGGGATAGAGAGAAGCATTTTGGACATGTGATGCTGAGCGTGTTTTGAGACAGGTTTGGAAGGCTCCAGACCTGGAGTCCCTGTGCTGAGGACCTGCTGTGTGTGGTGGGACCAAGGTTTTCATCCCACCACGGGAATGCACAGTTCAGCTTTCCTGGAAAGCCTGGAAAGTCCCCACAGCAGCAGGGCTGCATCATCCCCACTCTGGAGAAAATTCCCTGGTTGGGTTTGGGTGTTTCAGCCCCATTTACTGCCCAAAGCGTTAACGTGAGCTCATTCATGGGCTGCTCTGATGTCCTGACCAGCCAGAGGCACTGGGGTGGTTGGAGGGAATTCCCCCCTCTGCTGTCCTCCCAGAGCCCCCTGAGCATGCCTGAAAAAGCCATGGAAATGCATCCAGGAGGATGAGTTATTTAATATATGTACATAGATGGGGGTTGATATTAATTGCTGTAATTGCTGTGGTTTCTTGGGCTGTCTGAGGGCAGGGGAGGCACCTCACATGGACGTGGGTTAGAAGCACTGTTACGTTTTCAGTACCCACAAGAGATCCTGGTGCCAGCTGTGTCCCACTGTTGAGACCCCAAGGAGATGTTCTTTGGGGAGAAACACCAAAAGTTTAGGTGGGCAATGGGAGAGATTGAGGATGTGCTGGCAGGATGGGCAGCAGGGGTAGAAACCTTTTCCCTGGATTAGCCCTTGTGGCACCAGCACCGCGGCATCCGTGCCCTGTGTGTCCTTGTGGGTACAGCAGCATTGGATCAGGATCAGGATCAGGGAGTGACTCCTGGAGAGGCCGGGCTGGGCTGGGGACCGGCACAGGGGCTCGGAGGAGCGCGGGGTGGCCGTGCCTCTCTTGGCTGTGCCCGGAGGAAATGGCTTTGGGCGAGCGCCGTTGCCATGTGCACGCTGAAAGGCGGCGGACAAAGGCTGATCCTGGGAAGTTTGCTCGGTGAATCGGGTTGGGATTTTCTCTTTGCCCCATTCCCAGCCCCTTCTCCCGCTCAGCTGCCCAGGGCCCTTTGGGCTGCAGCCAAGGCAGAGGCTCTCCAACACCCTTGCACACGTTTTGATGCTCAGCATCCCTATTTTGGGGCTCAGCACCCCCATCCCAGTGCTCAGCCCTCCAGGTGGAGGAAAGGACTGGGCAGCTTCCCCGTGTCATGCAGAGCATCTCAAACCCAAGGGCAGAGCAGGGGTGCTTTGGGTGCTGTCAGGGAAACAATGGATCAGGTTCATTAGCTGGCAGGAGGGTTATTAGCAGGATGGTGTTTTTAATGAGGCAGGTTTGCAGCAGGAGAAATGGGGGGAGCTGTCAGTGCTGTACCTCGCTAAGAACAGCAGTCCCTGGAACAAATTCCTACATTTCCTGTCTGCTCCATTTTCTCACCTGACATCAAAAGTGGATGGAAACGTGACGGCTCCGGCAGCAGCTGCATTTCTCATCACTCGCTGGAGAAACACAAAGCAGTGCCAAACTGAGTCCTTCCACCCGCCCCTTTCTCTATTTCATTTAAAAACTCCTGGAACTCATCTCCCTTCTCTAACCCAGCTCCTCTCCCACAAAAATCATCCTTCTTTTGGGGTAATTTGTGCCATCTCTGCCTTCGAACAGTTTCTTTTCCAGGGAAATTCCCGGGGTTAGGAGGTTTTCCCATCTCAGTAGGGTGCTGAGTCCTGCCCTGTTCTCTTGCAGGAGGGAGCTCAGCAAAACAAACGACCTGGGAAGGAGGGCACCGGGTGCCAGCACTGGTGTACTGGCCTGGCCACGTCCCTGCCAAGCGGACGAGCCGTGCCCTGCTCAGGTGAGAGCCCGTCGGGGAGCGGGGCAGCCCCTCCACCCCCTTTGGAGGGACCCACCATCCCCAGGTCACCACCTGGATTTTGGCAGCAGCAACTGCCTGCACTAGTTATTTCGTGCCTCGTGCCAGACTGTACTTTTGTCCTCTCCCAAGACTTAATGTTTCAGCAAAGAGGAGTTGAAAGGGCTTTTTGTGAGGCTGGTGGGTTGGCGTGAGCAGCCACCGGGTCCGTGTGCCTCCTGGCCGCGGTGGCCGAGGGCCTCCCGATAATTAAAAGATGACGATGTTCTCTCTCCCCACCAAGGAGCAGGCTCAGGCTTTGTGGTTTGTGAATGGCTTTATGTGGAGGAGGGTGCGGTTGTGGGAAAGGCTGGCCGGGGAGATGGCGCTGGCAATCCGTGCAGGATGTGGCCGGGCTGGGATCAGGAGGGAGCAGAGGGGAAGGGCTGCTGCCCCCGTGCCCCAACTGCCCGGGGAGGGTGGCATGGAGGGGTCCTTATTGCAGCAACACTGCAGCTCTGCATGCAGCAGCTGCACCACTCCATGTGGGAGTTGCACCTCTCCTTGCATCCCTCCTTTTGCAGCAAATAGGGCAGTGTGGTGGGATGCCCTGTTGCTTTTCATCCCTGAAGCACACGATGGTCAGGATGGTGGGGCCAGGGAGTTACTGGGCATTGGGAAAGAATGTCCCAGCTGCTGGAAGCAGGTCCTGACTGGTGGGCCCTGGAGTGGTGTTGGGTGTTTCTGAGGTTCTTGAGATAAGCTGGAGCCTGAGGGCAGCTCTGGGAGCTGGATTTTTGCAGGCAGGGGAAGGTTTGAGCCATAAGTTGAGTCACTGGTGTCTGGCAGAGGGGGTGGGGTGCACGTAGCACCCCATGCTTTCACCTTCAAACCCTTCCCCTCTACGGGACACAGGGCAGAGCTGCCAACCCCTGCCCGCTGGGGCAGCACCTTCAGGGTCAGTGCCTGTCCCCATCCCCCTGTCTCACCAGCATCCCTTGCAGCTCTGCCTCCAAGCCCAGGAATTGTGGTTATCTCCTTAAAGACCTTATCTCCTGCATTTCCCGGTTCTGGTCTGGCAGGTTGGACAGCTGCAAATTCAGGGGCTGTGCTCCCCTGCTTGGAAAGTGACTCTGTAGGTCTCCAGGAGTCACAGCACACCCAGTGTCCCTCACAGCACAGTCTGGCATTGCCCAGATGTGTGGGATGATGCCCAGCTGTTCAGGGTGCTAGTCTGGCATCAGGGAGAGACTCTCCCTCTTTGGGAGGCAACACAGAACCAGCCTGGGGAATGGTCAAGCTCGGGGAGGTGTCACCACTGTGGTCCCAGCCATGGCCTGAGCTCATGGACAGGGGATGTGGAGGGATGCAGAGGGATATGGAGGGCTGGAGTTTCTTGGTGCTCGCAGTATTTCAGGACAGGTGGCTTTTCTCTGACTTAGAGTCACCCTTGGGGACATCCCCTGAGGATGAGCATGTGCAATAGGGAAGTTGAAATTCCCCCAGTTGATTGGGAAGACCAAGAAGGTGGAGAGGAAATGAAAGCTGTGTGCAGGTGTGGCTGGGAGCCCTCCGTGCAACCAGCAGGATCTCTGCCTGGTGGGATCCCCAGGAAGAGCCAGGGCTGGGCAAGGGCAGGCGTTATCCATTCACACGAACCTCCTCTGCCCCTGGGGTTATGGAAACACTGACAGCCTTTGCCACCTGGCCCGGGCAAAGAGCCTGCCAGGCCTGGGCTGGACCTCTTGGCTTGGTGTCCTGCAGGGAGGTGAGTGAGGGTGAGCGTGCCCAGGGGCCGGGGAGCCCGAGCCAGCAGGGGAATGCTGATGTATCACCACAGACCTGCACCTGCACGCTGGTTTCTGCAGAAAACTGCTGTGTTGGCTTTTCTTAATTATATTTAATTGTTGGAGCCACCCGCTGTGCTTCTGCCCTTCCCTGCCCCAGCCCAAAGTAGGCCATGGCAGAAGTAGGTCAGGAGGGTGGTGAAGAAGCAGATTGCACCATCCTGCCTGTGCCAGCGGCGTGGGGCCGGGCAGGCTGGGCGAGCTGGCAGAGTGCAGGGATTGCTGGATCAGCTGCCTGCAGCTGCCTGCACCCCATCATGGCCGGGCAGAGCAGCGCTCCCTGCCACGCTGTGCCCAGGATGCTGAGCTCATCACCATGGCAGTGCTCCCAGCACGTCCTGCCTGGCACGCTGGGATGTCCATCACCCCACGCAGTTCTACTCTGTGGGCTGCAGGCAGTTTGCTGCTGGTCCCTGGGCACTGCCAGGCCCTTTTCCCTTGGTGTTCAGGCAGCACCAGGATGCTGCAATGACTTAATGTGTTAAACCCCTCTTGGCCAGGACAGGGCTTGGCAGTGTGTGTGAGTTTCCCTTTCCCTCAAGTGTGGCTTCCCCACCTTGGCTTCCAGGATGTGCCACTGATGGGGCTGTTGCTTTGATGCCAACTTTGACCAAAATCCTGCTTTTTCATGGCTTTTGCCATGGGTTACATCTACCCATGACTGGGGGGATTTTCTGCCACCTCTGCCCTCAGTCATGTTGTCCTCCCATCCCTTGAGGTGATGATTTCTAGAGGTCCCATCTGCTGTGTCAGGGCCGCTTGGTGCAACCATGGGAGCAGCTGCATGCACCGTGCTGGGGGCCCAATCCTGAGGGTGCTGAGCTCCCCTGGGACCAGGGGTACCCTGAGCAGATGAGCTGCCATTTTGGGGGACCTGGCCTGACCCCAGTGAGATGCAGGATTTTTTTGGGTGCCTCCCATCTCGCTTGGCCACAGGGCTGTCTCCATGAGCGTGCCGGCCGGGGCTGCCTCGCAGCAGTGTTTGTTCTTATTTGTTCTCTCCGTCTCTTAGCAGCTAAATTAAAACTTGTTAAATGGGAGAACTGGGGGCCGTTAAGCCCAGGGCTCTTTTCTCTCCACTCACGCAGCTGCCACCATGCTCCGGGCAGGAGACACGCGGTGACAGGATCATGGTGAGGGCAGGACTGCGGTGGCAGGACCATGACAGTCTCCTGGTGCCCCCGAGTTTAGGACCTGGTGCTTTTTCCTCCTCCAGTAACTTCCTTACCCCAACTGACCCCCCCCCAGCTGCCAGCACAGGAGTTTTGTAGCCAGAGGGGTGTGGGTTGAGTCCCTGTCGGCCACAAAGGGCAGTGCTGTGATGTGTCACTTGGGCACTCTGATGTCCCGCTGTCCCCTGGGGCCATGGGACACCCTGGTTCGGGTGGTTCCTTTTGGAGGTGTGAGGTCACCCCATGACCATGTCTGTGAGAGGAAGGGGTGTGCCCAGTGGTGCAGGGCGTGCTCCACAGGATGAGGGGTATGAGGGTTAGTTATGGGGGCTGCGAGCGGGATGCCCCCATCGCAGAATGTCCCCATCGCAGAATGTCCCCATCCCACTGGAGTCGAGTCGCGTCCCCACTGGGCAATGCAGTCCGAGAAGAGGGAGCCTGTGCCCAGGCTGTGAAGGGCTGGCAGCAGGGACAGGCGATCCTTGTCCCACCCCGGCAATGCCTGTGCTCGAACCGCAGGGTTGTGCCGGAGGGTGCGGAATTGCCACAGCCGAGCCCTGCGGGGGAGGCAGTGACTGTCCCTCTGCGCATCCCCAGAGCCACAGGGACTGTGGGTCACCCGCACCTTCCCCATGTCCCTCCACACCGGGAAGGACCGAGGCCATACCCCGAGTGCTCTGTCGTGCCGGAGGTCCCTGCGGGCGCGGGGAGCTCGGTGGGACCCGCGGGGCTCCCGCGTCCCGTCCTGGCGGCTCGCACTGCTCCGTGCGAGAGCCAATACCGCATTTTCCTGGGGCCGCGGGATGTGCTGTCATTGGCACAGAAACTCCCTGTGCTTGCACTTTCTCCGGAGGGTGACCCGCTGCCTTCCCCGCGTGTGCGGGGGCTCAGGAGGGGCTGCCCCGC
>JAWWEV010000044.1:2436995-2461716 GCA_035583235.1 Hafferia zeledoni | reverse complement strand
CCTGTGCTTGCACTTTCTCCGGAGGGTGACCCGCTGCCTTCCCCGCGTGTGCGGGGGCTCAGGAGGGGCTGCCCCGCCAGTGCGGGGTTTGCCGGGCAGGCACATCCTGGCTGAACCCGCAGCTCCTGGCGAGCAGCTGGGGGTGGGAGGTGGTGAAGCCAGGGCTTGCCAGGGCTGCTGGCAGCCGGGTTTAACCTCTGCAGTTGTCGGGGTGGGTGCTGGGAAGCAGCTGTCCCCCACCCCGAAAAGCACTTTCGAAGTTCTGCAGGGCTGGGGGGACCCTCCAGGGGTCCTTGCTCCTTGCATTGATGTCAGTCACCTCTTTCCCCAGCACCCTGGACATCTTCCCCACGCTGGTGGCCCTGGCTGGAGCAGCGCTGCCCCCAAACAGGCGCTTTGATGGCTTGGATGTGTCCCCAGTTCTCTTTGGGTGGTCGGATGAAGGGCACAAGGTAAGGCAGAGCCACCCCCCCAGTGCCACCCCAGTCCTGACAGCAGGTCCCTGAGCTAAAACAGGTGAGTGGAGCATGGAAAAAGGCCCAGGTGATGTGTAGACCCATGGGACCCCCTGGCCCAGAGGAGGAGGAGGACAGCTGGAGATAGCTGGGTGCTGTACCAGGCTGGGCTTGGGATATCGGGATAAAATGGACTTGGAGTTCATGAAGATTGCTTTGTGCCTCATTCACAAATTTGGGATTGTAGGTAGAAATGCCTGTGAATGCAGCTTGGCACCCTCCTGTGTGCCCAAAGGCTGTGCCCCAGTCCTGGGGATGCCATCCTGGGGATGCTCAGGATTGTGGCAGATGGTGCCCAGCACAGTGTGGGGAGAGAAGATCTCAGGGGCTCAAACCCAGTTGTATCCCTTTATTTATCATGCCAGATCAGGTTGTAATGAAGCCCTCCTTATCCCAGCCCCATGACTGGGGATTGTACCCATTGTTATGATGTTCCACCAGGGCATCCCACCCCACATCCCACAGCTCTGCCCATACAACCAGCTGCTGGCAGCTCTTTTAAGCCCAAAAAACACAGTTTGCAGGACAAACAGGATGGTCACACACTCATCTAAGTGTTGCATGAGATTTTTGCAGAACCAAAAGATAAAGAAAGGGGGGAAAAGTGGCTTTAATAGCAGTCCCATGGATAAATCCTGGGCTTGCTTTTAAAGTCCACCCTCCTGTGAGCACTGTGAGCCAGCTCCCAGCGGGATCTTGGATTTGCTTTCTGTGTCCATCAGGGGTTTGGTATTTGCTTTGTATTTATGGAACCCTCTGCTGAACTGGGAGATGAAGCAGGGAAGTGCATGGGATGTGGCCAAAGTGCTCTGCTGTGTTCCTTGGGATTAACCCTCCTCTGCACGTGCAATGCTGGGAGAAGGGGACTGGTGGTTTACTGGGAGTGATGGTTTGCTGGCAGCAATGGTTTGTTGTGAGTGATGGTTTACTGGGAATGATGGTGTGCTGGGAGCAATTGTGTGCTGAGAGTGATGGTTTATTGGGACTGATGGTTTGCTGGGTGTCAGGGCTGAGTGGGAGAGGGATGCACACCTGCAAGAGTCCAGAGCACCGAGTTCAGGCAATGGGTTTCCTGGGGAGAAAAGGCTTTTTTCCCTTCTAGTTTTTATTTATTAAAACAACAAAGTCACAGATTAATGGAGGAGTTCCAGATCTGGGAATGTTTCTTGAAAGGGCTCCATTGAAACAAGCTACTTAATTATGCAGTAAATTATAATAGATTTTCTTAGCATAGGTTTTTAAGAGATTTAGGAATGTGGTTGTTGGTAGAAAGGGAGGTTTGAGTGCTCTTACACAGAGCTGGCAGCATCCCAATTGTGCTGCTAAAGGTGTAGGCAAAGCTTTAAAGCTGGAGGCAGATGAATTGTTTCAGTTCCCATTTTTGGCTTCATGGGGCCTTGAATATTTGCTGATTCTTGCTTTAGAGCTGTTTTATTCTGACCAAGGAGTGTCAGCAGAAGGGGACTCTGCTGCAGAGTTTCCTCCTTGCAGCAGCTCACACTGCACCACCTCTTCCACTTTACACCCTTCTATTTTTTCCCCTAAAACATAAATAATAAACCAAATTCCGAAAGATGAGTTTTATTTTTTACTTTCCCTTGCAATGGAGGGCAATAAAGGAAACTGAGAGCATTTGGAAATCACCCCCTACCCTGAATCCTGGCATTTCCTGGATGAGGCCCTGAAAACAGTGGCCACATGCAGACCAGGCAGCACAGGAGGGACATCTCTGTGTGCCCAGGGTGCCTGGAATGCTCCATGCTGGGCAGTGTGGGATGGACATCCCTGGGTGCCCAGGGTGCCTGGAATGTTCCATGCTGGGCAGTGTGGGATGGACATCCCTGGGTGCTCTGTGCTGGGCACCTGCTGAGGCATTGCCACGCTCATCAGCTGTGAGTGCTGTTACTAAACTTGGCACCACAGCTGCCTACAACTCCAGCAGATGTTTCTGATTTTTAGCACAGTGGAAATTTCTTGAATCACTTTTAAACTCGAATCCCAGGGAGGAAACCTCAAGTGACTCATCCCTCAGTGAAGCCATTGGCTCCGTGGCAGATACGATCTGGGAAGAGGAGCCGCTGAACCCTCCAGCTCACTTGTCTCCTCGCTCCCGTGTGCCAAAGCAGCTGTCCTGTGTGGATCAAGTGTCCTAAATACCGAAAGGGAGAGATTCGACCCACCCTTTCCTCCTTCCCTTCCTTCTCCCCTGTTCCCTGTGCTGTTGTCAGGGAAGGGAGCCCTTGCACAGCGGGGTGAGTCAGCGGCGGAGACGGACGGGATGATGTTCCAGCACCTCACCTTCCCGTGTGGCCTCTGCCTTGCATGAGCTCACCCCCAGTTCGGGGCTGGCTCCTGGCTCCAGGCAGGGCTTCAGCTCCCTTGCTTGTCCCCACTGCTGGATGAGCTGGGAGCACCCAGGGAGATGGCGGGTGGCACAGAGAACCCAAGACCATCCTGGCTCCCAGTATGCAGGCATTCCGTGGTAGGACACAGGGAATGGTTTTAAATGAAAAGAGAGATTTAGATTAGGTATTAGGAAGGTCTTGATTGTCAGAGTGATGAGACCCTGGCTCAGGTTGCCCAGAGAAGCTGTGGCTGCCCCATCTGTGGAAGTGTGCTAGGCCAAGTTGGAGCAACCTGGGCTAGTGGAAGGTGTCCCTGCCCATGGCAGGAGGTTCGAACCAGATGGTCTTTAAGGTCCCAAATTTTGATTCTGTGATACTCTGTCTTGCTCTTCTGAAAGCCTCTGCACCTTTGTGGTCACTTTCTTGACACAGAATTGGTCTGAGGAGGGAAATTCAGAGGATCCTGCAGGACTAGGAAGGCACAAGGGAGATGCTGGTGTTTCCTGGTGCCCTTCTGCCATCATCCCACCCTTCAGCAATCAAAACTCTGTTGGTTTTTCAATGCAGGGGCTGAATGGTGTCTGTAAATTTGTGCATGGGTGGGACATGGTTCATGTGGGGAGAGAGCAGGTCTCCTGGAGCAGTTTTTCCCTGCATTGGGCTGACAGGCACTTTTCTGTCCTTCCTTCAGGTTCTGCTCCACCCCAACAGTGGGGCAGCTGGGAAGGTTGGCGAGATCGAGACATTGCGGCTGGCTCAGTACAAGGCATTTTACACCACAGGTAGTGTGTCCTTACTTGACATTGTAAAGTCTGGGAAAATGCTTCTGGAATGCTTGGATCCCTGCAGGAACAGATGAAAACCAACTCAGTCTATTTCAAGGAAGAGCCAGAGCCCAGGAGCAGTTAAGGATGTGCCCACAAGTGTCTGCAGGATGGCTCTGCAGCCCAGGGTTGTTAGTTCAGAAACACTCTCAGACTAAGAGCTGGGACAGGGTGGGCCTGGGCTGCCACAGGTGGGTGAGGAATGCAGGGGTTGATCCCTGGGCAGCCCATAACTCCAGGGTTTTTCCCTCATTTCCTCCTAGGAGGGGCGATGGCTTGTGATGGGAGCATTGGGCCAGCTGAGCATCACCAACCACCCCTCATTTTCAACCTGGATCGTGATATCCAGGAGCAGGAGCCTTTGGATGTGGCATCCAGAGAGTACCAGGCAGTGCTGCCTGCCATCAGCAGGGCTTATGCCCAAGCTCTGGAGGACATTGCAGCAGACAATGTCTCGGTTGCAGACTATTCCAAGGATCCAGCTGTGACTCCCTGCTGCAATGCCCAGCACGTGGCCTGTCGCTGCCACGCGGCTCACGCGGCCACGCCGGAGCTTCACATGGAGAGGAGAACAACACGGCTTTGTCTTTGAGCAAATAATTGCTCAGGCTGCTCCTTTCCCAGGTCTGGTATCTGTAAATGGGATGTGCTGGCTCCAGGCTGGAGGATGGAGGCTGGGGTCACCTTTGCTTCATGTAGGAAGTAGGAAAGTGAGTTAGTTGTGGCTCTGGAGGAGCACCCAGAGGGTCCCCGTTGCTGCAGAGCAGGGCACTGCAGGACCTGGTGGCTTTTTGTAGGGCTCTTTAGCTGGGAAAGAGCCATGTCTTGGATTAAAATTACATTTGTGAGAGCTGGCTTTGGGAGGGAGTTCCTCTGGGAAATTTTCTTGGCTTTCCATCTAAAATGGACTGTACAGGAGTGGCTGGTGGGAGCACAAGGCAGGGGAGGATGGGGCCTCTGAGAAGACATCCCTTCTGGTGCTGAGAACCTGGAAGTCTGTGGCTGCAGAGAGAAATCCCCAGCTGGCACCAGGTGAGTGCTCTGGGAAATGGAGCACCTGCCCCACCAGCTGCCTGGTGAGGTTTGTTAGTGGGGAGATGGTAAGACCCAGCTGTCTGTGGAGGGAAGGGGCTCCTGGGCTGTCCCTGACAGCTCTCTCTGAGTGGGCAGGATGCTCAGCTTGTCCTGCACAGCAGAGCTCAGGAACTGTGCAATGACACACACCAATGTCCCAGTGCCTGGGAAAGGCTCTTTCTGAGAAGGTGTGGGGTGAGAGGTGATGCCAGGGGCACAGGTGGGGTGAAACAGCTCTTATGGGGCCATTTCTGGGCAGGTGTAAAGGCCTGGGGAGCTGCAAAGGCAGAAATGAAGGTACAACTGAAACTTAAGAAACCACTGGGATTTCTCAGCAGCTGAGTGAGGGTTTTCTGAAACCCTTTTAGGTTCTGATTTATGCACCCAGACCTTTGTTTGGCCAAGCCTAAGTGAACTTGTGTGGACTTGGCCAGGTGGGTCAGGTCATGTGAGAACAGCTGGCCTCACCCCAGCTCCCAAACCCACTCTCCCACTCCCAAAACTTAATCCAGACTGACATCTTTAGGGCCCCACAAAGAACAGCAGAAGCTGCCAGGGACAGGCTGTGACTTTATTCTGTCTTTAAACATAGCAAATGGCATCTTCTCTAATATCACTGCAAAAATACTTTGCCTGGGTTAAAATAGTATGTATATACTGTACAAAGACATAAGTTTAATATCTCTTCCTATAAGTACATTTATACACATAAAACAGCATAAATTAGAAAAGGGACAAATGGGTATATAAAATTCTGGTTACAAATCTGATTAAATTAGCATTTACACTGTGGTTCTAACATAGAGTTTGTTAAATAGAGCAATGTGCATACAGTACATTGACACCCCACCCAGACACAAATTAAAACAGAGGCTAACAGGGCCAGGTACTCACACAAACCATAGGAAAGAGCGTGGCCCATCTTAGATTTTTTTTTTTTCTCATCTTGGGGACTCTCAGCTGTGTTCTTCGAAATTCCTGGCTTTCCCAGAGCACTCCCAGCAGTTGTCCTGCGTGGATGTTTGCTCCTCCTCACGACCTCTTCGCTTTGCCCGGCTGACCTCCACGGCACAAGATTATCTACCAAAATCAAAACAGAGCAGCCTTACTTTTCCCAGCAACAGGGTGTGTTTCCAGTTGGGTTTACACACATGGGAGGAGAAGGGGGAGGGATGTCCTGCAGTGTTTTACTTTCCACTCAAAGGCGGATTTGTGAGCGGTTTATTTATTTGCTCTCCCCCTCCCCAAATTTACAGTCCTGGGAACCATCTGGCTTGGTGATAAGTGTGTCCTGCCTCTGGCTGGAGTTGGGCTGAGCACAGCCACGTTTGTAGGAGTCCAGTTACTGGGAGTGAAGTCCATTTGCCTTGCTGAGTCCTCCCAAAAGCTCAGCATGTCAGGAGGGGACACGTGTGTGCTCTGCATCACTGCTTCTCTCTGGGGCCTCTGGATGGATACCAGAGTTAAACACCAACATGTTAGGCAGGATTAGGAGAGGGGAAGCCCAGCCTAAGTACCAGCAAAGCGTCTGAGTGAAAGAATAAAGCAGGAGCAGAGAAGAACAGGCAGCAGCGAGGACCCTGATCCAGTTCCCATCAGCTACTCACGCCATGGAGACCCTGGGTAAGACGTACCCCTTCTCCTGGATGAAGCTTGGGCAGTGCTGTGGGGCTGCAGCAGCACCTGAGGAAGGTGCTTGTAGGCAGTAAACATGAGCCCAGGCACAGATCCCCCCTTTTCAGCTCCAGCCTTGCCTGACATGACCAGTGAGGGATGTGAACCTGGAGCTCCAGCTGTAGGAAGGTCTCTCCCAGCTCCTCCTCCCAGGATCTGTCTCTCCTTGAGTTTCATGACCATCACTTGCTGGTTTTGAGGTGCTGACACAGGATTGCATGATTCCCAAAGGACCTCAGATAATGTACTGATAAGCTGGGCTTAATCCTGCAAGCCCCAGCTGCTCAAAATGCCAGTCTGAGCTACCAGGCCAGGAGCAGGAGGCCATTCAGGCTCTGCCAAACTCACTCATCCCTCATGAAACATAATTACAAGTATAGCTTCCCTGGAAAATCTATGGCCTTTCCCCTGCTAACAGCCAGCTGTTAAAAAAAAATCACTTAAAATAATTAGTGTCCATATCCATGCAACAGAACGAGTGAAACACCATCCAGGAAACAGTGAGGACACACTTGGGCAAATGCTGGTTCCAAAAGCCAAAGATGTATCTGCAACATGATTTCTTGTTTTAAGATGTGTGGTTTGGAGCAGCAGTGGCATGTGTGGACCCCATGCTGGGGCACTGATTTCTCCCCCTTGCAGACTCTCCCCTGGTTTCCTCCCTCCTCCAGGCAGCAGCATCCTTTGGCTGCGCAGCAAACTGCCCAAACCATTTTGGAGTAGCCAAAAATCCATGTGAAAGAGATGGTATTTAAGAGTGATGGAGTATCAGTGAGGGAAAGCTGCCTTTGAAAGGCTGACCACTCTGTGTAATCTCATCTGACTTAATGAAATGGCTCTTCTGAGAGAGCCTTCCCATCACCTCTGATCCCTGCAGCCTGGAAAAGCACCAAGCAACCTGCTGGGAGAAATCACTTGCCCTACTGATTCCCAGATTTAAGAAGATCCTCTGGCTGCACTCCTCAGGTTGCACACAGGCCATGCTGCTTGGAGAATCCTGTAGGATTTCATTTGCCAAACCTCACAGCCCTGCCCCAAACCTGTTCTGCCCTGCCCTGCTGGGGACAGACACTACAGTGGGTTCCCAAAGTGGGACCCACACACACATCAATAGCTCCCAACACCACTGGACACCTCACTCACTGATACACCCACAGAACAGGGGCAGCTGCTCGGGCAGGTGACCAGAAACAGCTGTAATTGCCACAACCATTTGCAGCCAGAGCTGTGTTTGCTCTTCCCACCCTGTGAAACCTTCAGACCCCGCAGGGTGAGGGCTCTGCAGCCTCCTCCCCACACATCACCTGCTCCTCACCCACAGCTTCAGCCCACTGTCCACCTCAGCAACACCTGAGTCCTGCCTGCCTCAGGGCAATAGTGACTTGGGAGGGCTCAATCCACCCCATCAATGCAGGAGATGTCATTGAACTGGTTTAACCTCTTGCCACGGGATCCTTCCACAGTCCTGGCACAATCGGCAGCAACATCCACGTTCCCTTCTGTGAGGCCACTTTTTATGAGTCCTCCTTGGGCTTCTTATCTCTTCTCTGATCTGTCCCTCCTTCCATTTAATGAAGAGGCAGTTTTTGACAGACTTTATGCCAGGGTGAAGCTGTTTTTCCTCGCTCTTTAACAGCTGAGCCTCTGAAGTCTCACTTGAGGTCAAGAGAAGACAAGATGTTTCAAAGTGGAGAGGAACTGTGGGGTTTGAGCACTGCTGTTTCTCCAGAACCATGTCTCAGTTCAAAGCCATACCATGGGCTGCGGGTGAATATTCCATTTTGTCACAAGTTTTGAGGTTTTTAAATGTCTTTTTTGTTGCACACTGGAAAACAAACAGAACCCTTCCCATGTTTCCGCAAAGCAGAATGCTGTCAAAACATTTTTGTTGGATAAGGTCAGGTTTTCTGTCCCTCCTTCTCCACACAGGAGTGACCGAAGCCTGAAACCCCCCTTGGACGCGTCATTGAGACCGAATATCTCAGTGCTGAGAAAAACAGCCAAGTGCAGTGAAATTCAGAGCATCAAAACATCCTGCCCAGCTCTTTGTGTGCACTCACACTGTGAGGGGCAAACCCAAGAGCCCAGTGCAGGGACTTTATCTGGAAGCTCCACTTGCTAAGCCATCATATCAGGGAGTGTTTCCAGCAAGCGCCTTCCCTCCCACACCACCTCCTCCCTAACATTACACATGTCACTTGCTCTGTCAGGTTAATGACAGGATTTGGGGAGATCAAAGGTCATTTAATAAAGCACCTGCTGTGGTGCAGCAGGGGTTTGGGGCTGCTTTTGTACAGCACAGCCCCAGCAGGGAGGCTCATGCAGGAGCAGCAGGATTCCTGCTTGCTGGCATTTGCTTGTCCCCAAACCACAAGTTCAAGAGCAGGTTCAGCAGAAGGAAACAAAGGATTTCTCTCTGTCCCTGCTGCTCCTTCCAGCTGCTCCCAGAGGGAGACATTTTGAATTTCCTTCTTGGGTAATGGTGTGGGACAACGAGGAAACTCCTGCTCCCAGCAGTTTGCAGCAGGTTATGTCGCAGGTAAGGAAAGAGAAATAGGCTGAGGGTTATGTGACTTCAGCTGGATTTAGGTGGTGTTGGTTCAAAGGGAGTCATGAACCAGTCACCTTTTATCCAAGTAACACTTTGCATCAGTCAATTGGAAGGTGTTTCACAGAGGTCAGCTCAGCACAGGGAACAAATCCTGGGATAAAGTTTTTACTTCCTCCTTTTCAGGCAAAACTCCAACAGCAGGATATTTAAAAGCAGAGTAAGGGATTCCAAAGCCTGCCAAGGCTGCAACCTGAAATCCATTACAATCTTCTGCTCTATTAATGCATTACTGTTATGAAGACACCACTGATTACAACCAGATCATAGCACAGACCAACATCTGTCTAGTTAGGGGTTAGATACTTCAGACAATAAATGAGTGTGGAATAGGAAAAGGAGCCAGAAAGACACTGCCAGGGTTAAGTTAGATTTAAAAATCCAGTATCTCCTTCCAATGGTAACTGAGAAAATGCCATATAAAAATCATAAAATGGTTTAAAACTCTTATTCCTTTCATCTTTGTACTTGGAAAAGGAGTTTCCTTCTCAGCTAGCTTGGAAATGAGAAGACTGGTGAGGTTCAGGTATGTTCCAGTTGCATTCCATAAACTAATACAACTGACTGAAATGCAACAGGGAATATTAAGGTTTTATTTCTAAATACCATTATTGTTCCAGTTAAAGCTAGTCCTGGTAATACTGGAAATCTGCTCAAGGCACAAAGGTTAGATCTGGATCTGGACATCATTCTGCAACTTTAGCAAGTTTGTTAAGATCCCTCTCTAATTAGAAGGTTTGATCATCTTTGCCCCATCCCCAGCTGCCCTTTAGTGGGGGTGTCACTTTCCTGGCACTGTCCCTATAACTTATTTAGTTATTTTAGACTTCACAGTGAGCTGGGACAAGGAGGGGGCAATGGAATCTCTTCTGTAAGAGGTTACTACTTCCTTCTTAGCATGAGGGCTGGACTGCAGTTTTAGGGGTCCCGAATGCTCACAGGAGGAAACTCATTCTCATCATCCAGACAGACTGGTCCAGTGGCAAACTCGTGCTCTGGGATCACCTCCCCTCGCAGGGCTCCACCATCCTCCGAGTAACCTGCCCGAGCAGAACCACACATGTTAGGGATGAATGGGTGGAAACAGGCTGGGAACAAACAGCAGACACTGTGTTACCACCTCTTTAGCACAGGCTCTGGGGGACAAGGGAGGAGAAATGTATCTCCACTGATGCTATGGATTAGGGATGGACTAATGGCCACTTTCCTCCTCCTGCCATGAACATGAACACCGATTTCAGACTAAGACCTACAGCTGTATGTGGGCCTTAGACTTGGGAATATAAGATAGTCACCCAGGCCTTTCCTGCAGCAGTTTAGTGCTGGCTTTGTGGGTAAGGTATGACAAGTTTGGAGAATCAGTAGTGATCTCGCCACAAAAATAGTGAGATCTGACTTCTACGCCCACAGCTTCAACTCCTGGAAACCACCTGGCAACAGCTGCTGTCTGACAAACTGGAGCTCAGATGTGGTTCCTGCTCTGCCCTGGGCTCATCTGTGGCACAGCAGTGCTGGCACAGGGTGCCAGGAAGCAGAGCACAAAACACCTGGCCTGCTTCTGTCACAGGGCATGGACCAGGTGAGCTGCAAAGTCCTGCTGCCCCAGTGTGCACTGCACAAGTGGTGGTTCTGGTTGAACCCTTGGAATTTGGGACACTTGTCACTTTGCTCCAGGTGGCTTTGTGGCTTCTGCCCAAGGAAGGCAGATGTGCTTACCTGGCATGGTTGAAGTTGAAGGCACTGTACTCTGTCTGGCTACAGTTGCTGCATAAGATTGAGGTACTGGAGGCTGAAGGTCATTTTCTTTGTTCTCCTCCATCTTTCCTGAGCCAAGCAGACTAATTGTACAGGAGCAAGAGAGGGAAGAAGAGTTAGTTCTGATGCCAACTGTTCCTCCCCAGCTCCAGATAAGACAAGCCCATGCAGCCACATCTTGAAGCACATCACCCATCCGCACCACCACATATCCATGCCCTGCCTGCAGCCCCAGCAGCTGCAGACAGGGGAGCATTGTGCTCCACAAGGAAACCAGGGGGGAAGCAGGAGATAGGGAAAGCACCACTTCAGCTGGAGGACAATGCTGGCATGGGAACAGAAGGGAACAAACTGACCACAAAAGCTTTAGGTTACAAAGGCAAACAGTGTTTCTAATCGCAGAGGGGACTCCAAAGGGCTTCCAACAGGAGAGGACTAGATGGGAAAAGCAGCCCTGGCTAGTTTAGGATGGAGTTTAAGCAGAGATATCATATGATGTAATGTAACTCATGACCCAAGGGCCCTTTTGAGTCCTCTGATGCTCAGAGGAGCCCACATGACAAGGCTGGGGGCAGGCGGGCGGCCGGCGCGCGCTGGACAGCGCAGCTTTGAAGTGCTTTTGTTTTGTGGCTTTGCAAAAAGCTGCTGGCATTTTCCTGGCTGGCAGCCACCTCCCGGCTCAGAGCACATGTTGCATCACACCCCACCCCAAAGGCTTCACATCTGGAGCCAAGTGGCCCAGATGTGTGCGGGGGGGTTACGTGCTTAATGGAATTTGCATACGAACTGAACAGCGACAGGGAAGGCTCTGCTTTCACAGAATCACGGAGGTTGGAAAAGGCCTCCAAGATCATTGAGTCCAACCTTTGACTGATCTCCACCTTGTCAACTAAACCAGAGCACTGAGTGTCATGTCCAGCCTTTCCTCCAAGAACAGTGACTCCATCACCTCCCAGGGCAGCCCCTTCCACCTCTGCTGTCTAGGCTGAGATATCCCACATCTGCCATGGGATTTGAGATGTCCCACAGCTGCCATTGAATCTGAGATGTCTCTGGTTTCTTCTGCAAGAAGCCCCATGTCCCTACCTGCTGACGTGATTCCCACCCACGTTAGTTACATCAGGCAGCTCAAATTGCAAAGTCAGTTCCAATGTTCTTTCTCCTACAGCTGCATTTTGTGCTGTCAGGTGAGATTTCATTTTTTAAAAGATCAGCCTCTGCACGAGGTGTGACTGGAGGTACAATTAGTTACCTGTGATTCTTAATTAAGACACACTCCCCTCCATCTTGTGGGTCCAAGTTATAGATATAGAGATGTCCATCTGACGTAGTCACCAACAGCCGAGGCAGCTTCTGAATCCTGGTGAGAAAAGCATTGTGATCCCCCAAAAAGCTCACCCACAGACATAGCAGCAGGTACAGGGATGAGAAGAGGGGCCAGGGTGGTGGTGTTGGGCAGAGATGGCTGTGGCTGCTGCCAGGCTGGCCTGGCACAGGGGTGGAGTGCCAGTACGTACGTGGAGAGGGCACAGATGTTCCTTTGTCCAGAGATGTTCAGGCGGACGGTGGCAAAGGCTCTGTCCTGGCTCATCATGCCCGACACCTGAGCAGGGAGGTAGTTGGTGGCAGCCTGGAACATCTTCCCCATGTAACCACTCCAGGTTGGAGGCTCCTCTGGACGGCTGAGGGGGACACAAGGCAGCATCAGTGAGGTCAGCACAACAAAACATCAGGAATAGAGCAAATGATCCTGATCTCACACAGGTGAAGGGTTTATTTGGGGCACCTGCACATTGTGCACCAGCCTGGCTGGATACACAGGAAGGAGGCAGGGGGCAGGGGCAGCCAGGAAACCTGGAGCAGGCCTGGAGAGCCTGACAGCAGGGATGCAGTGTGTGACTTTTCAAGGAATGAGTCCCTCAGGACACAAAGCCAGGTAGTCTGCAGCTGGTACTGCTCATGGAGAGTACATGGTGAGGGCATGGAGGCCAGCTGTGTAAAGGCAGATCTTTGAAGCAGAGCCAGCCCTAAGGCAGGCAGGTTAAGCCAGGCTAATCCTCTCACCTGTCTGTGAGATGCTCCAGTTTAAAGATGTGCACAGTCTCCGTGTTGCTGGAAGCACAGAGGAACTGGGAATCCATGCTGAACACCAGGGAGCTGATGTTCACATACCTAGAGCCAAGCAAGGACACGAGTGGTCACTCCATGGCACACTGCTCAAGGGAACTGCTGGATTTGGCTGACAGAGAAGAGGATGGGGAGAAAGGAGACCCATCCACCTTGCCCAGCTGCTGCCAAGCCTGTGGGCTCAGTGACCAGCAGCTCCCTAATCCCTTTGCTCAGCAGAACTGGAGGTAGCCTTGAGCTAGTGACAAACTGCCAGAGAGGTGGAAATGTCCTTGCTCCCAGAGCTGCCTGTGAAGGGAACATCTGTGCTGGCCTTATTAAACCTTCTGGTACTGCAAAGGCCAGGGAGGACATCCAAAATGCTGAATGGTGGGATACACAGAGCATCTCCTGCACAGGTTCAGTGGGGACAGGGTGCCTGATGGTTTTGGGGACTTCATTATTTCAAGTGAGAAACAAAAAGGACAGAGTAAATGGAGTGACTCCATCCCTGTTCTGTGCCACAGCCCTGCTCTGTGACACACTGAAGGGAATCACTGAGCTGGCCTCAGGCTGCCTGGCACAGTGACATTTCGAGCTGATACGTTTGCCCTTGTTTTCCTTCTGCAAAAGATGCCAAAGGCACCAGGATCTGACGCTGCCCTGTCCCTCTGCTTACGTTCAGCTCCGGGAGCCCTCTGTGTACTCGTCACCCCCAGAAGAATGAACTGACCTTTTCATCCCCCGACGGAATTCATAGAGCTTTTGCCCCCCAGGAATGGAAAATACACGAATGACTGTGCCCTGCAAAAAATGCACATGGAAATATCACACAGGAGCAGGCCAAGGAGGACAAGCCCTTTCCCTGACACACCCAGGAAACTCAGGATGTGCAAAGGCTCCTCCTGTTTGCCAGCTGGGCTCAATCTGATCCCCACACACTGGCAGTGTATCCTTCAGTGGCCCTTCTCTGTTGGATGTGTTTAAGCTCAGAGGTCCTGATCCACCAGCACTGGCTGGGACCTCCTGCCAGCTCTGGGCAGAGGGAGGGTGCTTGCAGCCACACTCACTCACTTTTTCAGAAGCACTTGCCAACTTGGAGCCGGTGGAGTTGAAGGCGAGCGCGGCCAGCGGCCCGTCATGGGCAGGGATGGTGCAGGCTGTTTTCTGTAGGGCAGAAGGGAAGGTGAGTGCAAAGGGCCACGTTGCTCCTTGGACTGTGAGGGCAGGGCGTGGTGCTCCCTGCCTCGCACCCTATCCAGGCCTGCTGATATGGATTCGTGGGACCATGCTGTGCTGATGGGATCCCTTCAACATCCTCAGCAGTTTATCTCTGCCCTGCCTTGAGCTCACTCCCCACCTACTGTGGCCACTGTGATTACAGACAGCTCACCTTAGGGGCAGAGAGCTCAGCTCCCCACCTCTCCAGATTTCAGGATCACAAGTGTGCCCTCTCTGAATCCTGGCACGTCTTTGTGAGGATCAGAGCTGGATCAGAGCTGGTCTTCCTGCAACTCGCTGTGCTGCACAGCAAATCCTGCAGCTGTGACACTGCCCTGATGCCTGAGGGAGCCCCAGCCTTCCCTGCACCTCTTGCAGCAGCAGCAGCAGCAGCAGGAGGTGTTTTCCCCCTGTGCTCTGCTCCTGCCCTGCTGCAGATCCTCAGCTCCCGCTGCACATAGGGAGCCACAGCCTTATGTAATCCAAAGCCCTGGCACAAACAGCAGACAATCCTGACCCTGCATCCAGCCAGGAACAGATTTCCTGAGGGGACTTTGGACAGTTTGCCCTCTCAGTGACTTTGGGTCCGGCATCGCTTCCAGCCTGTGGTGTGGCAAAGCAGCTGCTCCAGGTTCTGTGCTGTGCCTGGAGCAGCTCCAACCCTTCCTGAGCCACGCTGGTCACGTCACTCCCATGGGATACACTTGCTGACGCTCCTACAGGACCCCCAGTGCCAGCCTGGCAGCGGCCCCCGGGCTGCAGGGCAGTGGGTCACGTTTCCCTGAATGTCCCTACTGGGAGATATCCTGATCTCAGAGGCTGTCAGCTTGGAGCAGGGAGGATGGGGAATGTGCCTCCCAGGCAATTCCCTCGCAGCCTAGCTCGGTGGAGTGTATTTATTCATCCTTCCCAAGGGCCCCGTTGGCTTTGCCGTGGCTCTGTTTGTTTTCAGTCGGTATCCAAAGGCTGAGCTTCGCACTTACCAAAGTATTTCCGTCGTAAAGCGCGATCTCTCCGCTGGTCGCGCTGCCGGGATAAGCCAAGTAGGAGTTGGCGTGGTTGATCGAGAGAGCACACAGACCTGGCAGGGAGAGAGGGACACGGCTCAGGCTGTGTGCTGGGGCAGGGTGGAACGCAGATCCACAGCCATGGGCTCGGCAGGGGGCTCAGGCTCTGTCTCAGTTTGGGACTGTCCGGCACCGGGCACAGGGTATGGAGTGCTGGCTCTGGCTCGGCCGTGGGGACACCTGCTGGTATGGGACAGTATGGCTGCCACCCTCCTCCCAAACTGTGCACAGGGAGTGCAGCTCCTGCTTTTGGGCTTCAGCCACTTCATCATCTTCTTGGAGAAGGCAGGGTGAGGTGCATGAAACAGCAAGGGACATGCCAGTGTGAGGGCTGACAGAACCCCTGTCCAGGCACATCTGGGCACCTCCAGATGTGCACAGGGTGTAAGGGTGGGTTGGAGGCTCAGAGGATGCAGCCCTGACATGCAGCCTGGCATGTGAAAGCTGGCAGGGAAAGGCAGTGCCATTTCCTTCTGTTCTGAATGGAAAAGGGAAGCAGAGAAAGACAAAGGAAACGTCCCAGCTGTGCAGGGAGTTTCCGGCTCACATGGAACTTGAACGTAGCTAAATTTCAAGCACGGGGAGAATTCTTCCCCATAAGAGCCATCTGGTTTTGTGCCAACATGAGCATGAGCGTTCCCAAATGCCCCTTTCCCAGCGAGCAGGAATTACAGGATGAGACAGGGATGGATGGATACGTGTGTGGTTGCATCCACCCGCCTGTCCCCCAGGCGACCTCGGGAAAGAGCATCTCTTCCTGCCTCTCATTCCTGCTGCTGGCTGAGGGTCGATCCCGGTGAATCCTGTCACATACGAGCGTGTCTCACTTGCTTCCTGCGCCACATCCGTGCACTCACTTGTCCTCCCAAACCTGACTCGAGGCTTCAGCACGGCCTGAGCTTCCTGACCCCTGCTGGGGGTCCCACCTCGTCCCACGTGCGGAGGAAGCCGCGGGGTTAAAGGCACCAGGGGTGCAGCCACAGCCCCAGGCAGGACACCCACACGCTGCACGTACACGCAGGACGTGTCCTGCCGTGCAACCCCCGTGTCAGGACACGGCCCTGGCCCCGGCCCAGGCAGGGGGGAAGGATCGGCTGGAGCTCTCGTTTTAGGTCATTGTTTGTAACTACACAAAGAGACTGTGGCAGAGCCAGGAGCCGCAGCATCAGCCAGGGGCCCCAGGGATCCAGTGCCCATCAATCCAGAGGCACACACATCGTGCCAGGGATGGTGCACCGGGGACAGGCACGAGGAGTGTGGCACCGGTGAAGTGCAGGCTCTTAAAGAGGGAGGGATAGGAGGAAGGCAAAGAGAGCTTGGAGACTTTGCTCGTGAACACCATCTTTTCCAGATGGTGTTCCCCAGGCCCAGGCAGCATGGAGGGGATCAGTGCAGCCCTTTCTCTCCTGGAGGATTTAGGGAATGCTGGAGCGGAACAAAGCGAGCTCTCAGCACTGGTGTGAGTCACCCGCTCCCTCTGCTCCTGCCTGGCTGGGAGAGGCGGGCGGGAAACCAGGCCAGGGGAAAACACAGATGTGAGTGTACTGGGCTGACCTCAGGGACACACAGAGAACAAGGATCACACGGGCCACGGGCAGCCTTGGAAGGTGCCCCTCTCCTCTGGGCAGCCCCACAGCCATGAGGAGGGTTGGTGCTTGCAGTGGTGGGCTCAGGCTGGTGCTGCTCAGGAGGGCACCTCTGGGAGTGCCACATCACAGGTGGCTTCCTCAGGCAGCATGGAAAAATGCTACCGTGCCTGGGAAGCTCAGCCTTGCCCCCAGACCAGCAGGTCCAGAAACATCTGGGGCTTGGGGGGAGGCACATGAGGTGCTTTCCAAAGCTGCAGTCACTCCACAGATGTACCCTTGTGGCACACATGTCACCACAAGCACTGTAACCTCCTCAGTGCAAATCCTGCCCCTGACATGAACCACATGAAAAACAAGTGTCTTGGCCACCGTGGACATTTTCCAATCCTGCAAGGAGAAGGCTGGCCAGGAACAGCCACAGATCTCACTGTGACTGGCTGGTGTGGGTACAGCAAGTCCTGGTCCTCTCTGTGCTGGTGTTACTGTGTCCAGGGCACACACTTTAGTGGGGGGTGGCTTTTTTGTGCTCCTACATCCCCCTGGACAGAACCCCACTGCAAAAAGGGTTGTGCAAAGAACAGTGAGGCTGGACTGCCTTCACCTCCTGTACACACTGTCCTCAGGGTCAGGGTTGGGGGACCAAAGCAGATGGCCCAGGGACAATGGGAGCACGCAGGGCACTGTGCTTGTCACTCAGCTCGTTTCAGTGACAGCTGCTGCAGTAAAAAGGCTTTAAAACACTAAGCCCATATGAAGCCTGTGGGCCTCAGCAGCCCAGTCCTGCCCCAGCTGATTGCTGCTGCCCTTAAACCATGCCCTGGCCCTCCAGCACCACTGCAGAGCAGCTCCAGGCCAGGGAGCTGCCGGGCCTTCCTCGGGAAGCTTTGACACTTTAATTATATCCGCAGCGTTTAGCACGTTTAATCCGCACGGAGGGGCCATCTGGTGAGCCCTGAAGTAGGTCAGGGGAGCTGCTGGAAGAGCATCCCTTGAAAGCCCAGCAGCCAAACGTGAGCACAGCAGCAAACCTCCCAACCATCCACCCGTGAGATGCTGCCATAGCCGTGCCCAGCTGGGCCACCACGGCCACGCGTGGCATCGCTGCCATGGGCACCCAGCCAGGCTTTCCCCTGCATGGCCAAAAACAGCTCCAATCTCAGCAGCAGGAAAGCTGGAGTCACCCTGTGCCACGCAGAGAGATCTGTCCTGAGGACACCTGCCCTGCCCCCTGGGCTTGCAGAGTGCATGGAATAATATCAGGTGGCAGCCCAGGCTCCTGGGAACTCCCCGGCAGGGAATTGGTGCTGTGCCTGGCTGTGGGCTCTGCCCGGGTGATCTGCACAGCACTCATCACTTTGGGAGCTGAGCCCAAGGGGAGTCAAACCCTGCTGCCCATCTCTGCTCTCCTTTGATGCTTCTGCTCCAGACAGAGCTGGGGTTTGCTCAGCACAGAGCAGGATTTTCCTCAGAATCGAGCTGGGGTTTGATCCAAACAGAGTAGGGTTTTCCTCAGGACAGAGTTGGGGTTTACTCCAAACAGAGCAGGGTTTTACTTAGGACAGAACTGGGGTTTACTCCAAACAGAGCAGGGTTTTGCTCAGGATGGAGCCTGGTTTTCCTCAGGACAGAGCTGGGCTTTACTACAAACAGAGCAGGGTTTTGCTCAGGACAGAGCCAGGTTTTTCCCAGGACAGAGCCAAGTTTCTGCTCTCCCAAGCCCATGGACTGCCTCTATGCATTTCTGGCTCCCCAGTCCTGAATCAGGATACACAAGTCACAGCCTGGTTTAAATTCTAACAGGAGTGTTGTGGCTCTACAAAGCTCCCTTTCACATGGTTCTTTCACACTTACCTGTTGTGTTTGGAGGTGTATCCATAATAGTCTTCAAAAGCTTCATGTCCTTAATGTTATGGATGTAAATTGATTCTTCCAGGCAAACAACCAGCCTCTGCAAGGACACAAGGGACATGCACAGAACCTCACCAGCACCAGTGCCTCTGTCTGCTGCTCCCACACTTCTCAAATCTTTGGTTTCAGAAAAACTCTACAGGAATTTCTCACACACCAAAATGTAACAGAAATGTGATCTCTGTTTCTCCATCCCCTCTCAATGGGCAACAATTGGGTTTGTATGACTCGGTTTTCAAGAGTTGTTGCATCTGATCTTGCTTTGGAAAGCAGGTAAAACATCATGTCTTTTTCTGGGCTCCTCTAAAGGTTGATCTTCCACAACCCCAGGAACAGGAAGACACATCAGGGTTACATCCCAGCATGGGCTTTGATTGCCATTTATGCCTACTCCAAATTTTCTTTGCAGTTCACAGCAAATTCATAAAGACCTGGCAGCAGAGGCTGCAGCCCTGCTTGTCCCCTCCTCCAGATGGGAACAGGCCTTTTCCCCTGGCTTTTTCTTGACTTGGGAGCAAACATGTAGGTGCTGGGCCTTCCACTGCTGCTAAAACTAATGCACCTTTCAGTGCATTGATGTTTCTTTCCCACTCAGAAACAGCAGAGGATACTCTGCAGAACTGCACGAACACAGAGCTGGGACACCTTTGTTTAGGGACAGCCACTTTTACACCACCTCAGCTGAGGGGCTAGGTATTCCCAAGCTCAGGTGCTTTTACCTCTTCTCCTGACCTGTCCAGGGACACCCACCTATCCAGCCATGATGAGCTGCCAAGAGGAGCTGCCAGGCCATGGGAGGAAAGGCAGAAAGGCAAAGGGAAGCCTGATGTCCTGGGCCACCATCTCCACGGCCACTCAGCTTTGTGTCTTGGCCTCAGATCTTGGTCCAGATCTCTCTGTGTTACCACTGAGGCATTTTGCACAGAGGCTTTTTTTGGGACCAGGCTTTGGGTCTGGCTGAAGGGTTATGTCTCTAAGTCCAGCAAGTGCACAACTACACCTCTGTTAGTGCCAAGTGTCCAGAAACCCTGAAAACCTCCCAATAAACGCCTAAGGCCGGACTCCATCCAGGCTCCTCAAGTTGCAGCACCCAAATCCATGTACAGGAAACCTCCACCTCTTTAGAAATGAGGCCACTTATTTAGTATCTAAATGTGGAGCTTAGTCACTAACTTGAAACACCCACATTAGAAAATCTTTGCCTTGCTCCACCATTACTCTCAGATCAAACTCTTTCCCACTTCTATTCCTGCTAACCACAGCATCTGGGGCTGTGTCAGAGCCATTCTGCATTTCCAGGAAGACTCTGCCATTTCTACAGAAACAGCCATCAACTTGCAAGCAGAGTAATATTTATACAGCTGATTTCAGCAAAGCCACCATGTGCTTTCCCAGAATGGGCTGCTGTTGGTGTCCAGGTGAAAGGAGGTTTCCAGAGGATGGCAAAGCAGCAGCCAGAGATGTTGGCACCCACAGGGACAAAATCCAGGAAAGTGATGGGGTTGGGAGGTGAACAGGAGGAGGCCTGGACAAGCCCACCATGAACTGGAGGGGGCTGGTTCTCTCCTGCCCTCCATGCTAGGTCAGTGGGATGGGTTTTGTCCTCACTGTGCACACAGAGAAGGTGCTGGTGCTGTGATTGCTCCTCAGGGCTAAGACACTGCTAATTGTACAAAAAGCTCACCAGCTTTTTCTTTAGTTTGACAAGGATCAGGTTGGATAACTGAGCTGTGTTTTCAGGGCTGAAATGGGTTTGGACACAGCCAGAAAAACACCTCAAACCTCTCCCAAGAGCTCAGCAGGGTTTGAGCAGTGAATGAACACCCAGGGAGGTTCTGTGAGCTTCTCAGGAGGCCCAGCCTGACTCCCCATTTTGAGACAAATCCCAATCAACCATAGCACAGTTCAGTTATCATGGAGCTTGGAACAAAGAATTCTCCCAGCTCAACAACTGAGAGACTTGTCTGTTTGCACAATGAGGACTTTTTCACAGGAGATCAAACTGAAATATGCACTGTTTGTTTGAGACCTGTTCCTGGTTTATTTGTTTATTGTTCTGTGTTAATGGTTTGTATGGGATTTGTCCTTCTGTGGACTTCCAGCTTTCCTACAGAAGCCAGGCAAGGGTTCAAGTGTCACAGCACATGTTGTCCATGACAGCCACCAGTTTAAATCTTGAATGTAGACTGAAACAGTGATTTCAACCCACCCAAATTGCACCAGGGAGTGTTTAGATTGGATTTGAGGCAAAATTTCTACATATAAAGGGTTACTAAGCATTGGAACAGGCTGCCCAGGGCAGTGGTGGAGTCCCCATCCCTGCAGGGATTTAAGAGCCATGTAGCTGTGGAACTTGGGGACAGGGGTTAGTGGTGGCCTTGGCAGTGCTGGAGGGGGTGGTTGGACTCCATCATCTTATTGATCTTTCCCAACCTAAATTAATCTCTGATTGTTTCTAAGCATCTGTAGCATCTTCAAATCTCTCCAGGTGTGTCTGTGTTACAGCCAGAGGATGAGCTCAGCCCAGGATTTGAACCCAAGCTCATAGTGCAGCCCAGGAATGTGGATGCAAGGCTGGGATGTGCATCACCTCCAGGCAAACCCCAGAGCAGCACATGGGGAATAGCCTGAACTTATTTTATTCACACTAATCTCCTAGAGCTGCTAAGCAGAACCTCCCAGTTTATTTTTATGCACATGCAGCTATCTGCAATTCAAAGGGACTCCTCCTTTTGCCAGTTCCATTGTAACTTTAAGTGAAAAAAATCAATTTAGGACAGATTTAATTGCAGTACAGGAACTCTTGGTCAAAGGCAGCTTTACTGGAAGCTCAACCCAGAGAGTCTTACTGCAGGTCTCACTGTTGCTAACTGAGGAGAGCTGATTATATACAATTACCCAGACTGCTTATTTCTTCATTGTAAAATGTCCTCTGCTTCTTAGGGCATATACTTGGAAAATAATTATGGACAAAAAGATGACTTAAAAACCTCCAAAAGGGCTCAGGGCTGCATGAGGCTGTGTCAGCTCAAGAGCATAACACTCTAAAAGCCTTCTTCTAAGTGGCCTGGCTGGTTTTTATACCTTTAAAAACAAAACAAGGCTGCTAGCAGTACTTGAGAAGCATCCATGGAGTTCAAGTTACTTCTGGGTTTTGTTACCAACTTTGAAGGTCTCATTTGCAACCCAGGTGGCAGAGGTGGGCCTGAAGTCAGGATGTGGAACCCATGGGAGGGAGGAAAGATGAAAAGGTGTTTTTTTGGCAGAGCTGAATGGTGAATAGGCAAGAAGGCAGATGACAAAAAGCCTTTGTGCAACTGCTACGAAAACAAGGACCTGGCTCCATTTTACTGAAGGAAAGAGCTGAGGTAGATGATACCCACAGCTCCTGTCAGAGCTCACTGAGCCTGGAGTGGAGCTGGTAGGAGAGCACAGGCACCCACCCCTCCAGTCCCACTTACAGTGTCCCTGCAAACCTCCCCAGGCTGGTCCCAGCTGGAAAAGCAACACCAGCAAAGAGCCAGAGTGGACTAACTCTGGCTAAGCCTTTCCCTGGGCTCTCACCTGCCGATTCAGCCGGATGGACAGGATCTTACTGGAATAGCTGTAGTTGCAGATCTCTGTCCCCTTCTTGAAGTGGTAGACATTCATTTGCTGTGGCTTGGCATGACTGACCACGACCACAAGGCTGCTGGAGAACAGACGCTCCACGATGTAAACATCTGGGATTTCATCTGGGCACACAAGGAAAGCAAGGCAGGGGCTTTAGCTGGGCTGGTGGGTGGTTTGAGTGCAGCAACAACACTCAGCTCAGCAGGGAATTGGGGTGGAAGGCTCAGTGCTAAGGTGTCCAACATCTGCTTTTGTGAAACGTGTCTCATACCTGGCACAAAGCAATTAGGTCAGAGCAGGAAGGGGTTAATGAACATTCCCCTGAAGGCTGAAATTAAGACAACCTGCTTTGACAGTACATTTGTGCCTCTCTCTGCTGGGCAGAGAAGTCAATCCTTGGGCCCTCCAGCTGCAGTTAATCCTTGGGAAAGGGATGTAAAAGGAGGAGCTCACCCAGTTTGGTCAGGGATTTTCCTGGAGGGAGTGAGCAGGTCAGAGATTGCTGAGGTAAGGAATGAGCTGTGTGTGGCTCCCTGTTTATTCTGTATGGTGTCTGGTTTCTCTCAGCCTCCTTAGAGAAGCAAACAGTGGTTTGGTGTGTCTTGCAGAGACTGTTTGGGATGACTCCTGTTATTTTGAGAAGGCACCATTGCAGTGGTCCTGGTGGACCTGCACCCAAAATCTGTGGGACTGTGATTTCCAGTGCAGGTGGCCCTGAATGATGCTCAGTTTGGGCTGGGCTGTGTTGGGGGTCCAAGGGCTGCCCCATAACTGTGATGTGGGACTGTTTGTGCCTCAGCCCATCACCCTGAGTGTGACACCAGCGGGGATCTGTTTCTCTTTGGCCTGACTGTGAGGATAATCTGAAACCCTAAATACTTTTAAACATAAATCTACAGTTTGCTGCTGTGCAGCAGCTTAGTCACCCTGTGAGACAGTGAGGAAAGGAGCCTGGACTCTGCTCAGATGATGCAGCTATGTCTGGTTGCTGAGGCTCCTTCCACAGCCACTGCAGAGAGATGAGCCTATCCCAGCTGGGAAGTGTTATCTTTAGAGCATCTCAGCTGAAACACTTCTGGCCTGAACCAGACTGGAGTCCATGCTCCATGAGGCCAGACTTGTTTGGGGCTGTTAAGTGCATTGCATGCTGCTCTGAGCACAGCTAATAGCTGCAGGCCTGCTGTGAATGACCTTCTTACATGGGAAACCTGTTAAAAACATCTTGCTTGTAAATACCACATTGCATTAAAAGCCTGTGAGTTATCCAGCAGCTGTGCTGGGAGCCTGTGACCTCCTGTCCATGTATCTGAAACATGCTGGTGAGGAAATACCTCTGACTGCAGTGGAAAACAAGCTGGACTCTAACAAGGGTGAAGGACTCCCCCAAGTTTAAAGTAGTGCTGGTCAATATTCCTCCTCAGTGGAACAGGACACTTACTGCTTTCGTGGACCTGGTCCAGTTGTTCCACAGAACTTAAGGAGAAAAGTCTGTATCCTGTTGTGGTTCCAATTGCCAGGGAGCTGCAAAGACAAAGCAAAACGCTGCTAATTCAGATCTTAAGGCCTCGAGGTGATGGCAGGTGTCCCTGCAGGGGCAGTGTGATGGTTTGGACTGGGATAGTCTTTACTTTTTTTTTTCCATATTGGTTTGTATGAGGCTGTGTTTTGGATTTGTGCTGAGCAGTGTTGGTAACACGAGGGTGTTTTCATTATTTCTGAGCTGGGCTTGCACAGAGTCAAGGCCTTTTCTGCTCCTCATCCCACCAGTGAGGAGGCTGGGGGGGGCACAAGGAGCTGGGAGGGGACACAGCCAGGACAGCTGACCCCAAGTGACCCCAGGGATATCCCAGGTTATATGGTGCCTTGCTCAGTGTATGAAGCTGGGGAGGGAAAGGAAGAAAGGGGGATATTGGGAGTGATGGTGTTTGTCTTCCCTGTTATCCCTGATGGAGCCTTGTTTTCCTGGGGATGCCTGAGCACCTGCCTGCCACGGGAAGTGGGGAATGAAGTCCTTGTTTTGCTTTGCTTGCGTGTGTGGCTTTCGCTTTAATTATTAAACTGCCTTTAAGTGTTCTCACTTTTACCCTTTTGTGCCTCTTTCCACCCTACTGGGAGTGAGGAGCTGGCTGGGTTAGACCCTGACACAGGGGAAATGGGTCACTGCTGGCACAGTGGTCTGTGAAAGCACTTCAGGTCACACTTTCAACCTAAACCATATAAAGTAACAAACCCAAGAATTCAGTTTTCAGTCTAAGGCTATTGTAGCCTACAGAAGGCAAGTATCCCTGTGAGACAGAAAACTCACCCATTCCTCTGGTCCTGTGGCTGCTGGAGGCACAAACAGGTTTATATCTGTCTAGGAGGCTGCAGGCAGGACCTTTGGGACACAAAAGGGGCTGTTTCCTAAGCCAGGGGCTGATCCA
>JAWWEV010000044.1:2373051-2402321 GCA_035583235.1 Hafferia zeledoni | reverse complement strand
TGCCAAATCATGGACTTTGGTCAATGGACTGACCTGGTCCTGCACTAAGGGAAAGGTTAGGAAAAGAAAGCAAGGAGAATAGATCTGGCAGATGATTCCAGCTGGAGGCTGGAGGAGGGACACCTCTGCTGTAGCCAAGTCTTTGTGCATCTATTTCACCCAGGAATTTCATTTCTGCACCACAGCATGAGTTCTGTGGCCCCTTTTGCCTGCAGACCCTGCCCTTGCTCCCACCAGGTTAATCCAGACTGGAAGGGCCCTTAAAGATCACCTTGATCACGACTTGCCTCCCCCCCAGCTCGTGGCAGCCAAACACTCACCCACCTGGAGAGACGAAGAACACGCTCTGCAGGATCTCGTTCTTGGTGACCTCCAGGATCTCCTTGGTGACATTGATCAACCTCCCAACGGTGGGTGGCACCCTCCGGAAATCCAGGATCCTGCACAAAGGGGACAGTGCAAAGGGACATTGCTGCACAGGATGGCACAGTGGGATGGCAGATGCTGCCCACATCCCTTCTGTCAGGGAACCAGGAGCCCTTGGATCACTGCACACATGTGGGTTGGTTTTTTTTCTCACAGATTCTTTCTAGCAAAAAGCCATTTTGCCCTCTGGGCCAAAACGCAGCTCAGTTTGGATTTTGGTATTTTAATAGCTGCTGCCTGGAACAACCTGGATGTTCTCCAGGATTCCTATCTCGTCCCCTAACAGGTCTTGCCTCAGTTTCTCCCATCCCCTTGCACACAAGTGAGGTCCTTCAGGGGTCAGAACAACCCTTCAGGCCCTTCTACAGTGTTGGTTTGACACAGAGCAAAGATGTTGATCCTGTAGAACGTGGCAAAGGAGGAAACCCACCCTCAGAGGCACTGAAGCCCAGCTGATTCCTCTAAAAATATTCTTAAAAACCTCAGGGCCTGGGGCAGGAAGGCATTCCTGGCAGAGAGTAGGAAGCTGCTGCTGATTGCTGAGTCAGTAACACTGGGTGACCTGGCTCATGCTCTGCTTTGCTCCCTGGGTAATGCCCTCTGCTCCTGGGGATTGGGCACAAAACAGGATTTAGGCTGTTACTTATTGAGCAATGTTTAAAGGAAAAAAACCCATTTGCTTTCATCTAGCCTCTTTCAGCTCTGAAAACCACAAAGCACTTCAGAAAAGCAGTCTGGCCTCATTTTTGTGGCAGTGGAGCTGCAGAGGCGAGCTGGGGGTAGCTGAGTCAAGCAGAGTCACTGTGGTGGTGTAGGGGCAGAGCTGGGAAGGGAATTCAGCTCCCTTTGTTCCCTCACTTGCAGTTAGAGCTGCAGGACTTAGTCTAGTCCTGCTTATCCTATGGGAACTGGAGACCCCCATGCACCATCACCATCAGGGATCACTTTCCCTTGATATTCAATATTCATCCTGTCAAGGGGAGAAAGGCTCTCTGAGAAGGGTATATTTGATTTTTTATTAAATACAAACCCTGTTGGGAAAAGGTGCCAGGTTAATTGCTTATTAGCAGAGGGCTTAAAACTGCATCTCTGCAGTTTCTCTCAATCCAAAACACACCCTGATTGCTGATTGAGTGTGTGACTCCCCTACTGGGAGGGCATCCAGGCTGCTCCCTGAGCTCAGCTTTGCACTTGGATGCAGGGGAGGAATGATGTGGGACAGCCAGGGAAATATCTGATCTGTTCCAACCTGGACTTCACCTGTTCTTGTGCAGTGGCCAAGGCAGAGCTGAGTCGTGGGGTCAGATGAGAGCCAGAGCCCCCCCAGCCCCAAATAACCCATCAGCTCCCTGAGGGTGCTGCACAGCAATGCCTTCTCTGAGGCTGGGCATCTCTGCAGGGCTCAGCATGGCTTTTCCCGTGCCAGAGCTCTCCATGGGCAGAGGAGCAGGCAGTGGCAGCAGGAGGGGCAGGTGCTGGGGCAGGTGCTCACCTGTCCAGGTGGAAGGCAGCGATCTCCGCGTTGTGCCGCTGGAAGTCAACGAAGTAGAAAAAGTCCTCAGGAGTCTCTTCCTCGCGTTTCTGCCTGGGAGAAAGGAGTGGGGGGAACCACACTAAGCTGCCAGGTGAGTGAGACTGATGGCTGTTTCTTGGAAACACTCTTGGGAATCCAAGGAAAAGCAAAGTAAACCCCAAAGTCAGATGGGGAAGAGGAGGAAGTGAGCAGTCCCTCATCAGGAGAAAAGTGTCCTGAGGTCCTTTGCAATCTGGCATCCAGGAACTGAGACATTTCCAACATCAACAGCAGTGTGGGAACACTGGTGTTTATCCATGTGTGTTCCTGGGATGGTGTGAGCAGCCAAGAATAATTCAACCTGTTCAGCTGTCCAGGTATCCGAGTACAGCAGGCGAAAGATGTGGCTGTGGTGTGGCTGTCCCTGCCAAGGATGCTCACAGGGCATCCCCTGCAGAGTTCTGGCTCTGCAGGGGGCTCAGGGGAGCTATGTTGGCATCCTTACCTCATGGGTTTGAACATGGCTTTCCCAAAATCCTGGAACCTGAGGACCAGCTTCAGGTGCACACCGCTGGGCTTCACGACTTGGGGAGGAAACAGGATGTTACTGCCTGGGAACACCCAGTTACACACCCAGCACAAAGCAGCTTTCCACCCCAGTAAGTGCATCCCATCACCCCTTCCAGCTGCTCCTCTCTAGTTGTTTTTTTTCTTTCCCTCTCCTTGTGCCACAGAGATTTCCTTCAAACCTCTCTCCTGACAGCCCCATTTGTTACATCCCCTTGTGGGTTTTTTTCCTCCTCCCCAGCAGAAACCAGTGGTGTACCCACATCACACAGGCTACTCATGGAACTGGTGGAATCATCATCCCTGGAAGTGTTCAGAAAGCATGTCAGTGTGGCACCTGGGAACATGCTTTAGTGGTGGGCTTTGCCATGCTGGGGGAACAGTTGGACTCAATGATTTTAGAGAACTTTTTCAACCTTAATAATTCTATGGTCTACTATTCCAGCCTCTACTGGGGGTTAATGGGAGGGAGAAGGGCCTGGCATTGCCTGGCTTTGCATTTCCCTGGCTGAGGTCAGGATGGAGGAGTGGTGGGTGGGACCAACCAAAGTGGGGGGGTGCAGGGCTGAGTCCCAAGTGTCACTCACTCTGGCTGCAGTCACAGGCTCCCAGCAGTGCCTTCTCATCCTGGCTGTAATCTGCAAGGACAGGAGGAGTGGTGAGACCTTGCTGGGCTCCATCTCTGGCTGCAGATCCCACTCCCAGGCTCGAGGGAGCCCTGCCTGGTTTGCAGAAGGGACTTGTGGGGGTTGGAGCCTCCCAGCCCCGGGCAGCTCCCAGAGCCCCATCCCAGTCCCTGGGGCAGGAAGGTGCTCACCAGCACTGACAGTGGGGAACTCCTGCATGTCCCGGAGGAGCCTGTTAACAACAGGGCTGGAGCGTGGGTAGAGCCCATCCCGGCTGATGCCCAGGTGGAACTGGAGCCAACTGGCCTCTGGTCGGAGCGGCAGCGGCACCGCCGGGGAGGTCAGGTTGAGCTCCTCCCTGTAGAGCTTGTGTCTCCTGGAAGAGAGCAGTGACAGGGTGGTGAGGATGAGCCATGAGGTGGGAAACCTCACTGTTCTATGTCTGGAGTCTGCTGGAGAGTGGGGAGGGTGCAGGAGCAGAGCTGGATGGACATGGGGTGAAAAAAGACTCTGGGTGCCACTCGAGGTGAAACTGTGATGGGACTGATGACTGAGATGGTCAAAGATCTCACAAACTGTGCCAGCTTCTGCCTCTGCAAAGCCCTGGAAAGCAGCCTCAAGGTAACATGAAGGACTCTGTTGTCTTTTCCTCATCCCATAAGGACCCGGAGAGGTGTCAGGGCTGGTGTGTGATGATGCAGTGCTTCCCAGAGGAACCACAGGGTCCTGGCCAGGTATGAGGAGGGCTGGTGATGTGACAGCAGGTAACTTGAGTCTTGACTGCTCAGTGAGGTGTCTGGGAAGCCCAGGAGAACAATAGGGTCTTGCCTGAGCAATTTTCCACAGAGAACAGCCTTTATAGTCATTACATCACTGACAGAGGTTTTTTTCTTGAAGCTGGAGGTCCCAGGCAGGGAAAAAAGTCACTAAGAGCCACAAACTGCCTCCATGACCAGATTCACAGCCCTCAGTCTGGTGAGCAGGGATGTGATGAGGCCATCCAGCAGCATCCTGCCCATCATCTCTTAAAATCAAAGTTCTTGGCAGGAGGAGCTGAAGGGGGTTCCCAAGGTCAGTAATAATCCAAAATCATCTTTGCACTCAACTGGCATTTTCCTCAACCTCAGGACCTCCAAGGCTGGGACCCACACTGTGGAACTGAAAGGTCACTTATTCCACTTGACAGAGCATTAGTTTCTCATTAACATTGGCCAGGTTTTGCACAGAGCAGCCAATCCTGATAAAGGGAATACGAAGTTCAGTTTGCACTGAAAGTGCCAGGATACATCCATGAGAGCAAACAGGAGATGGGGCTGATAAGGAATTGGACATTAATCAAGGCTGGGACGGAGTGGCTGGAGAGAGGGAAGTGCCACAAGCCTGGCCAGACCTCACCCAGGGCCTGAGCAGAACATGCTCTGGGAAATGCTGCAGCAAGTGAGTGCTGACCATGTACCAAGGCATTTATTGGCCAAGGAGCTGGCACTGGTGGCTGCAAAGGGCTCTTGAGTGGTGGTGTTTTCTTTATTTCCCTGCTCAGCCCAGCAGCTGGGGTTTGGTTGGGCTTTTTCCATCATCTTCTCCATCCAAGCAGGCTAAACAGTGTGATTAGTCCAGTCTAAGTGTGAGCAAGGGATGAATCCTTCCAGGGGTGAGGGACACGTTCCAGTGGTATCCTGGGAAACATCAAGGAACTGCAGAGACAGGTTGTACGTGCAGGTCATGGGAGCCTGTTCCCTCTCCCAGTTTGTTTGTCTTTCCATTGGGTCAGGTCAGCCCCAGCACCAAGTCCACGTGTGTGTGGTCAGAGGGAATGGTGCTGGAGCATTTCCCTCCTGGTCCAGCTTTTTGCTCAGGCTGTCTCCAAAGGAGGCAGAAGCCCTCATGGACACAAGGACATGGCCCTGGAGTGCTGTCAGCTCCAGCAGATGTGCCCTGACCCTTCCATCCTGCTGCCCTGCACCAGGTTTCTCACAAACAAGTCCCTGAGGCACAACCTTAACCCCTGGCACAGCCAGGGACAATAAACCCCAGTGTGATGCAGAGGAATGAGTCAGGATTTTCCCTAGGGAAGCTACCCAAATATTTTACCATATTTGCTCTCCTGCCTCCCATGCACACAGGCTGCTCCCCGGGGTGGCAGTGAGCAAGGATTACCACTGGGGAAAAAAATGCAGTGGTTATGCAAGGGGAGGCAGATCCCAGCCCTGCACCCGCATAGTCCCTGCCCTGGCAGAGCCAGCCCCTTCCCAGCCTGTAAACCCAAAATACAACTCCCTCTGCCTCCTTGTCTCCTTCAGGATTCCTGAAATATTTCCCTGAAAAAATCATAATGCTATAAAACCAGGGTTCATTTCTACCCTGCTATATATGGCCCCAGGGTTGCCTTGGCTCTCGGCTCACTGCTGGCCTGGGGGGCACAGTGTGAGGTGACATTGGGCTCAGGTCACCAGTGCTCTGAGTTTGGGGTTTTGAAGCTGCTCCTTCAAGGATAAAAATAAGCTCTGGAGTTTTAAAGGGTTTTTGGTGGTTGGTTTTTTTTGTTTGGGGGTTTTGGGTTTCTTTTTCAGTTTTGAAGAGGTGTGGATGCTTTACATTTGCTGTTTCCTTTCTGCATCCCCATCAGTCTCTCCCGCTGGTTCTGCATCCTACAATTAGCCTCCTGCTCCTGATTGAAGTGCTGGGGAGCAGCAGAGGGATGGGCAGCAGCCAGAGACCAGGGAGCACCATGGAAGGGGACATGCACTGCCCTGCTCCTCTTGGACATGGGCATCCAAATGGGACGTGTCCTGGGGCCGCTCCAGGAGCTGGCACAGTCCCTGCCCAGCTGATGCCCATCTGGCTGCAGAAATGAAGGCAGACATTCTGTGCTGGAGGTTAAGCTGCAGCTTGTTCCACTCAAGAGGAGCATCCTGCTGCTCTGAAAGCTGCTCTGCCAACAGTCAGACCTACAGGTGATGGAGAACCATGCTGTCACCCTGTCACTGGAGGAGAGGATGCACATGGACACTCCCTCTGACCCTCTCCTGCCTGGTGTGGAGCTGCTGTGGACTTCTCTCTTCAGTCCACAACAACAGCAGCAGCTTTGTTAAACCCATGGATTTGAGGGAAAGCCATGGATTTACAACTTCCATGAGGACATTGCCCTTGGCTCTTACAGAGATGGATCCTCCCTGACCACACCGGAGAGGACATGGGCTCTGCAGTGCTTCTGGTGAGGCAGGAATTTGTTCAACCCCACAGCAAATTGATGGTCTTATGAAAAGCAGCAGCCCAGGAATGTGCCATCTGATTGTACATTCAATTTGCAGTGCCAGTGGTTGTTGGCAGGTTGTTGTAGAAGACGTTGTGTGTCACCTCAGTCTGTACGTGCCCTCTGGAGATTTTACCCACTTAGGAGCACCATATATTTTATTTCAAAGTGACTGAGGAATAATCAATACTCTGCCTCCCTTTGCTTCCCGGAGGTGCAAAGAAAAGTCAGTCAAGGACAAACAGCACCACGAAGTTCCTCCCGACCACATCACAACCAAACCTTGGAGCAGAGGGGAATGTGCAGCCACAGCTTCATTGAAAACACCACGTTTAGACCAAGTAGTAGATAAAACTGGGGAATGAAGAGCTCTTACTGAACAGCTGGTGATGTCCTGCAGGTGAGGCGTGGACATAATGCCAGTGCTGCAGAACGTGCTCAGCACCAGGTGCTCAGCGTGTCTGATGGTGCTCAAACAGCCATCAAGCAAGTGCCCAGAAGTGCTTTGGTTTATATCCCCCATTCCCACCAGGATTTTGCTTGGGAAACATCCATCTTGATACCCAAATCCTGATGTCTTCAGGAGGCATTGCTCAGCTCCGAGAAGGTGCACCCAAGGCAGGACTGTGGCACAGCCAGGGATATCCAAAACCACCATCCATGGACTTGAAGTGATGTGATGAGGAAATCAACGTGCTCCAGACTGATTTGAACCAGGGAAGAGCCTCTCGGGTGACTCTGGCCAAGCACACAGGGTGGTTCCAGGCCCTTTGATGCTGCTCAAGGCCATGGAATTCATTCTTTGTTTCCTTCCATGATCACTTCCCTTCATCTCTTCCTGCAAATCTTGCATGGAACCAGCACTGGGTGAGTCTCACAGAAAAAAGGAATAGGCATCAAACTGGTGAAAATGGGAGCTTGGGAATCCTGCCCATGTGGCTCAGCAAACACCAAACAGGTGGCAGGAGCAGCAGGGGCTGCTCTGGTGCTGGAAACCAAACTGGGTATTGAGGAAGTGCCAGGACAGGGATCCCTGAGGTGGTGCCTGGAAGATGCTGCCATCCCTTTGCAGATGTCCTGTCCCATGGAGGGGACAATGAGGTGATGCTGTGAGATTGGTGCACTGGGAGCTCTGTGCTTTGTTGTATCCGAGGTTGTGCATGAATGGAAAAGCTGTTGGGGTGCAAGGGAGGAGCTGGGGGATCCTGGGGGATGCTGGATGTTTCCCAGCCCTCCTGGAAGGAGGGTTAGGTCAGGAGCTTAGGGCTCAGTGGCTGAATTCTGCACAGGTGGTTGATGTCCAGAGCTGGTGCTGAAGGTCACTGTCCCTCTTTGGGGCAGCAACCACAGGGGTTTGTGACAGTCCCACCCCCAGAGCAGGGGATGGGGCAGTTTTCCTGTTGCTGGGGCTGGGAGAGGCAGCAGCAGGAGGACTCTAACCTGGGGCTTCCCTTTCTCTGGGGCTCTGACAGGAGATGGTGCCAGGAGACACCCAGGGGGTTCGTTCCCAGACGGGGAATGTTTAAGCAGGGCAAGGTGTCTGGGAGAGCTGCCCAGAAAGGGGGTACCAGTGGGGTACCCTGTGCAGGGGGTGCCCATACAGGCAGTGCCGGGTGGGGGTGCACCTGGGACGTGCCAGTGCAGTTTTGTATCCGTGAAGGGGGTGCTCAGGAGAGGTGGGAGCACAAAAGGGACCCAGGAAAGAAGTGCCCAGAAAAAGCCCATGGAGGAGATGCACTCACAGGGGGTGCCCAGGAAAGGGGTGCCAAGGAGACTGGGCAAGTGTGTTACCATGCAAGGGGTGCCCGAGAAGAAGGTGCCCAGGAGATGCCCGTGCAGGGATTGCCCGGGAAGGGAGTGCCCAGGAGATACCTGGGGAGGGGGTGCCCAGGACAGGGGTACCCAGGAGATGCTTGGGAAGGGTATGCCCGGGAAAGGGGTGCCTAGAAGATGCCCGGGAAGGAGGTGCCCAGGAGATGCCCGCACAGAAGGTGCCCGCAAAAGGGGTGCCCAGGGAGGAGGTGCCCAGAGATGCCCGTGCAAGAGGTGTCCGCAAAAAGGGTACCCAGGAAAGGCGTGCCCAGGAGATGCCCGCGGAGGGGATGCTCGCACAGAGGGTGCCCAGCGCGAGGGTGCCCAGGAGATGCCCGCGGAGGGGATGCCCGCACAGAGGGTGCCCGGTGCGGAGATGCCCAGGAGATGCCCAGCGCGGGGGTGCCCAGGAGATGCCCGGTGCGGGGATGCACAGGAGATGCCCGCGGAGGGGATGCCCGCACAGAGGGTGCCCGGGGCGGGGGTGCCGCGGCGGGACGCACCTGTTCCAGCGAGCCGCCTTCCGCCGGTAGTAGCGCAGGGCTTCGCGGGCGCCCAGCAGCGGCTCGGCGGGGCCCGGCGGGGCGGTGCGGTACAGCGGGTGGGCGAAGAGGCGGCGCAGCGCGGGGGCGGCGCGGGCGCGGAGCGGCGGGCGCGGGGCGGGGGGCGCGGGGCCGGGCCGGCAGGGGCAGCCCCCCGGGGACACCCCCCGCTCCAGCTCCCGCCGCGCCCGCGGCCAGAGGTGGAAGTAGAGGTCAGCGGCCAGCAGCGACCCGAGCAGCAGCAGCACGGCCGGGCGGTCCCGCCGCGGCCCCGGCATGGCCGGTGCGGGGTCTCGGAGCCGCGGGGCAGGGACGGGGACAGGGACGGGGACAGGGACAGCGCCGGGCGCGCCGCCGCCGGCTCCCGGGGCAGGGCGCACGGGGGAGCTCGAGCGGCGGAGCCGGGGGGTGCGGGCACCTCTCGGGGCGGGGACCGGGCAGGGCTGCTCGGGGCCCGGGGCGGGGGATCGGGGGTGGGGAGGGGGCGGCAGCGTGGGAGTCCCCCCACCCCGGAGAGGGGTCCGGGTCCCGGTCCCGGCGGGGGATGCTCCCGAGGCGGTGCGGGGACCGAGCGGAGCCGCCCCGGGCTCTGTCGTCCGCCCCACCGGAGCACCGCCCGACTGCCCAGCGCAGCCCCCCGGGCAGGTGGAGGGTCCCCCCGCCCGCTCCTTCGGGGGCTTCGTCCCTTCTCCCGTAAGGTGGAAATTCCGCCCCGCGAAACCTTTGGCAGGAGCTGGAGGGTGGCGGGTGTCGCTGCTGCGGGGGCTCGGGGTGCGGGGATGGGATGGGACGCTCCGACACCTCTTTGTGTCTGCGGGCTGAGCCCCCCGGGGGTCTGTCCCTCCCCAGCTGGGCTCGCAGCCCTTCCGCCGTGCTCTCTGCTTCAGGCGTCGCTTGGATTTTCTTAATTCCTGCAAAAACATAGAGTTGAGGAAACTCCTCCCTGCAGTTTGCTGGGAGAGGCTGGGCCGTGGGGATGTGCTTGGGCTGGGACACATCGAGCTCATCCTGGGGGGATGGAGAGCCCGGCTGCGAGCGGGGTGGGGAGCCCGGCGAGGGACAGGTTGGAGGGCACCAGGCCAAGGGAGGGGAACGCAGGAGAATCTGGCTGTAAACAGGGAGCGTGACCAGACTAGCCTGGCTCCGGCCCTGGGCTGAAAGGAGAACAAAAAATAAACTGCAGAGGGAGGGAAAAGTCAATTATGTTTTGAGCTGGCTGGAGCAGGGCTCGGTCCTGCGTGCAGCACGGCCAGGGGAGGCTCTGGGAAGAGCGCTGGGATCGAGGGGTTGGGACTGTGCAAACCTGCTGGCCAAGCACCTGTCCTGGAGCCTGAGAGGGTCCTCTGGTCGAGGAGGGGAGAGAAGACAATCCCCTGAGCTGAACTGTGGCCGGAGGGACCCCTTGGTCTCTTGATCTTTGGAAGACAGAGGCTGGTTCATGTTCTCATTTAGAAATGCAATTTCAAAATTCTTTCATCTTTTGATATTTAAAGGGTTTGGGACTCAGGTTTTTGGGGTTGGCTCTGAACTTTTTTCTGTAACACCAAGTTTTATGTATTTTCCACAGCATGTCATGAAAATCATAAGCACAAACTGCAGCTGGTGCTTCTTCAGCTGATGAAGATTGATGGGAGCAAATGAGGTGCCCCCCACACTGCTTGGCTTTTGGGGACACTGGCTTGAGCTTGTCCTTCTTTGTCCTTTGGGCACAAAATTGGTATCATGATTGCACTTGGATTCTTTCAGGCTCTAAACCAGACATGAGGTATCAAGAGGAAAAATTTTAGGGTTCTGCCTGTGTTGGAAAGGACTGGAGGGCACTGGGGGGGCAGGGGCTCTGCTCAGAGGAGCTGGGTTGGGGTCTGCAGGATGGGAGACCTCAGAGCTGATCCTCCTGATACTGGAGGAGAGAAGAAACTTCCAGGATACAAAACTTGATGTAAATAAGGGGGGAAATGACCTCCAGCTCTCTGGTCAGGTTGCTTAGGAGTGAGCAAAGCATGTTGTGCTGCAGCTGCACACTCTGTCTGGGAACACCGAGGTCCTCAGTCCCTCCGTGGGCCAGGTGACCTGGCACCTTCCCCAGACCAGTGTCATCAGAGGCCTGATACTAAGCAATAGGGACTAACAATAGGATCTTTATTAAAAACCAAAAAAATTAAAAAGATTAACCAGCTGAAGTTCACAGACCTTGGAATTCAGCAAACCTGGATGAATCACCAGGGGCAAACCCTGCTGCCAGCCTGCTGAAGGGCACTCATTGCCTCACTTCTCACTCAATGAGCAACTTTCGACAAACACTTCATCAAAAAACTGGCTAATACTTGCTTGGCTCCTAATCTTCCCTGAGCTGTTTCCTCACTGCTAATCTCTCCCAGGAACCATTAATAAATCTTGCCTGGTTTGCAAGGCTAATTCTGAACAAAGGCACCGGGAACGGCCCAGCCCGTGCCTCTCTTATTTGCATGCTCAGTAGGAAGATCGTTTTGCTTTTAATGAGGCTAATTAAAAAGAAACAAAAACCAATAAATCAATCCCATTAATCTGTAATAAATCGAAGTGCTGTGGTCCTTCCCCAAGCATTCAGTTGCTGCCAGCTCCCAACAGGCTGCAATGCAAAATCGTTGTTGTTATTTAGAACATCTCAGCAATGCTCCCTAATGCCAGCGCTACCTGGGCTGTGCCAGCCCAGCGGTGCTTCCCTGCTCATCCATGGCTTGGAGTCCCCTGGGGGCAGCAGGGGTTCCTCTGGAGTTTGTGTCCCTCCCTCAGCATCTCTCTGTGCTGTGGTTTGTTGGTTGGAGGCTGTTACTGCCGGGCTGTACCTGGGCCGTGCAGTCCCTGGGCTGCAGCTGAGCATCCCTCCCCACCCCGGGGCTCTGCAGGGCTCATCCCAGCAGCCTGGAAAGGGTGGATGTGTTCCTAAAATTAACCTGGAAGTACTGCTTTGATGGGCCGCTGACAGGTACAGCGGAACCAAATTAGCATTTGGAATTACCATGAGATAATTGGCCTCATTTACTATTTAAATATGGGGGGGAAAAAAAGCTCCCTCTTTCACACAACTGCAGTGGAGAAATGTTCAGGCGTAGATGATGGCCCAAAACATATCATTAAAGCTTTAAATAAATGTATGATGACATCTCTTGTTAAAAAAGACTTCTTTTGTATTTCAGATGGGACCCAGAAATCCTTTTCAAAGTCATTTTTAAATAAAGGGTATTCCTCTTGTTTTTCCAGACATGCAACTTACAATATTTGGAGTTGTAAGTATGTCATTTGAATTCTTTCACACAGTGTGGATTTAAAAATCGTCTTCCTTAACTTGCCAAAAGGTAAATGCCTCTGTCTGCTGCTTTTTGTCTTTTTTACTTGAAATGCTGCAGAGCTGCCCTGGTCCCACCCTGCAGATTGTAATGTTTGGAAAAGGGAGGAGATGAGAACTATCCCTTTCTCACTGTCATTAATTACACAGATTAAACACCAAGGCAGCTCCACAACATTATAGAGAAAATAAAAATATGAGTTGCAGGAGCCAAGTTCTGCATTTGCTGCTTTGCAATCAGGATGTGTCTGAGCACATCATGGCACGGACATGCCAGAAGCACATCACACAATTCCAGTCTGTTCCTGGTCTGGCTGGTCCGGTCAGGACTCAGAGCACCATTTCCATCTTCCCCCTGCATGATGGTTGTGGTGGTGATGGTGGTCATGGTCATGGTGGTGGTTGTTGTTTTGTTGGTCATGGTCATTGTGGTCCCCAAAGTGCAGCTCCCACTCTCATGCCAGGGCTGGGCTTTATTTCCCAGGGAAGGTGGTGCCTCTCACAAGGTGTTTGGTGGAGTCCCCTCCCCAGAACTGGAGATTTTCCACCACCAGGTTGTGTGAGATCCCTCCCCAGTCTGTGCTGTGCTGGTTTGGTGGGAGAAGTGCTCGCTGGCTCCCTGGGCAGTCTCACACTCTGCCTCAGCTTGTAATTAAAAATGAAATATTTGGGCTAAGTGCTAAAATTAAGAACACATTTTTGATAGCTAACAATACTGAGGAAAGCCCTGGAGACCTTGATAGGACAATTAGTGCCTCTCCACTTGCATTGGAGATGAGTCTTCTGAGAGAGGAAGCCTGTTCACTCTAGAGGATTTTCTGGTACAAAAATGCAATTACATGGTATAAAAGGAAATGTTCAGAATCATGCAAAGCCAGAATGAGTCTGGAGCCTCCTTTGCTGCGAGACAGGGAAGGCAGAAGGTAAGAGGTGCCCCAGGCATGACATCTCCAACACTTCCCTGTCCAACCTGCCAGGCCCTGGCAGCAGTTGCTGTCAGCTCATGGCTTCATTTCCCTCTGCTGGCTGCTGTTCCAGGCTCATCCCGTGGCCTCAGCAAGCTCCAGCTGCTCCAGGGTGGTTCCCATCCCACTTGGCCCTCAGCACAAACCTGAGGAATCCACCTCACTGTCCAAGCGGGTGGTGTCGTGTGCCGGGGCATCCCCTCCAGCACAGCTTTGCTTGCCCACTCCTTCTCTCTCCTCAGCATCTCTGGAGCTGGTTGTTGTGCAGAGCAAAGCCTTGAGGGGCTGTGGCAGCTTCCCATGATCAATCCCAACACCAGATCATGTTGTCCCAGGATGTGGAGCAAGTCATGAACCCTTGCACAGTGTGTGGGGCTGAGATGGCTCCGCTGCTCTCCCCACACTCCCATCCGAAATCCAGCTGATGGACACCAACCTTGGGAGCCTAAAAGAGGTCTGTAGCAAGCAGGACTTGTGGGGAAATGTGGTGGTGACATGCACAGAGCCAGCACAAGGGCAGGGCTGCCTGAATGTCCCTGCAGAGCGGGTGACACGGGGCTGTTTGTCTTGGCTATGCTGGGACGAACTGGAAAACAGCGCTGACCTCTTGAGCAACACTGGGGGTTCTTGGCCGACCGAGCAGCAGCTCAGCCTGTGCTGAGTTTATAAGATCTGATTTCCAAGATAGTAAAACCAAAACAACCCTCTCCAATGTCCAGACTCGCCCTTGCCAAGGAGGAAGGGAACAGTCGGTGTCGTTCAAGGTTAAATAACAGCAAATCATATTTCTCGTCTGCAAAGGACGCCTGGCTGTGTGTGTGCACTATTTAATCAGCATTTAGTTTGTTGAATTACTTTTATTGGTAGTTAACTGTGTAGTGGTCTCAGTGGAACATCTGGTCCACGGTTTGGAAAGAATATTCTTCAACCCTTGCTGAGTGCAATTATTTTTGGAGACAAGTGGAGGCTTTAGAGGCATTAAGAAGATAAAATGCAGATTGTTTGCAGAGGGTTTTTATTTTGCTTTAATGGCTTCCAAAGAGAGGAACTTTAAGTGTTTTTTTTTTTTTTTTTTGTCTACTGTTAGCAGACAGTGCAATGGAAACCAACCAGAAGGGCTGGGAAGAGGAACAGATGTTCCCTTTGCCATTGGCTGGGCCAGGCACCCAAAACCAAAGTAGAGGGTTTGAACCTCCCTCTGAAGCTGCTGTAACGTTTTTCAAGTCTTGCAATGGCTCCTCTGCCCACCAGTTTCTCAGTAAATTGCACTGAGAGCTGCTGTAGCACTCCCTGTATAGTAATTTAAAAGCATGACAGTGGATGGGACAAGGATTGTTTACAAAGCAGAGAAAATGAAGGGCTTTGTGATCCCTTCCATTGGTGGGAAAATCACAGATGGATCCCAAACTTCCAGCACTCAGCCCAGTCTGTTCATCCAGACCAGAAAAGAAAATGGCCAATCTCCCATTTTGGGCATGGGAGGCTGTGATGGAAGTTGGGACATCTTTATCCTCAAGAGTAAATACTCTGAAAAAAAAGAAAAGCAGCATTAATTCATCAGTAGCTAATAAGCATCTCATGAGTTAATTGTAGTGTACATTATGTCCCTCCATGGAGAAGGCTGGCTGACTCCTCTGTGTCTGCACCAACAGTGATTTCAATTATTTAGAGGAAACTTTACAGCCCTGGTTGTTGTTTGCTCTTACAGTGGTGCATCTTGTCCCTGAGAAAACCAGAGGCAGACAGGCTGGAGAATTATGGCTGTTCTTTAGCAGGAAGATAAAGTAGAACTGTTAAAGTAGGGAAGGGTGGATGCTGGTGTATCCTGGGGGCATGTTATGGGTGAGATCATGGATTTGAGAAAGCCTTTGGATGGCATTGGAAGTGCCAAGGGGTCACTCATGGGATGAAGGGACACCTTGGCTTTGTGTATTTTCAGGTGACCAGGACAGTGCAGAGGGAGAGGAAGGAAAATGATGGAGGAAATGTTGGCTCCACAACCCTTCCCTAAAAAGTTCAAGAAGAAAAGGAGTAAAAACCAACCACGACCTCAGGGCTGTGTTGTGGGCACTATCTTGTGTTGGTTCCTTGGTGGGAGCAAGGGCTGTGTCCCTGCAGGGTGCACAGAAGGGCAGGACCCCCTGACCCTCTGAAGCTCCAAAATGCTGCAGGTCTCACCTGTGGCTGCACACAGAGGTTGGGTGGGGAGCAGAGCTGAGCACCCCAACCTTCAGCCTGAAGTCAGACATGCTCTTGTTTGGGTTGGGGCTTAGCAACAAGTTTTGAAAAGAAAGTCTGCCTAATAATGCCAGTAATATTGTAAATAATAATAATTAAAATAATAATATAATTAATAATATAATTAATCATAATTGCTGGTGTACAGACCTTGATTTTTTGGAAATGCCCTCATGTTTCAAAACTGTGAAGGGAAGAAAAAGAAAGGGAGGGAACTTCTCAATCACAAACTGTTTTTCGGTGTTTGTTATACTGAGGGGAGGGGGGGAAAGCTCTTTAATCCTCAATCCACAATTGAATTTGCCAATTAAAAAGCACCAGTAAATTGGGGTGGCCAAAAACAAACTGCAGAGCAGTAAGATGTTGCTTCCCCTGAGCGAAGGTGCTGTAGGTGTGGGTGTAATCACAGTGTCAGCCAGTGGGGAAGATCCTTCCCCTTCCCTTCCCAGGCAGCTGTTGTGGCACCACATCCCTGCTCAGCTTTTCCCAAGAGGTTTTTTTGGTGTGTGTTTCTATTTGTTTTCCCCCTTCCTGACACATTAATCTCTGCTGCTCACTGGGGTCACCTTAACCTTGGCTCTGTGCTTGCCCCTGGGAATGGGTTGTTGGCAATAACTCTGCTGGGGGAGCTCTCTGTGGACACAGGATTTGGTAATAAAAGTAATGATTTTGGAATACAGTGCTCCTGCACCACAGGAATTTGTTAAACAGCTGATCCTGCAACAAATGCAGCATAAATTAAAAATAAAGAAAATGAATCAGAACAAATGGAGGAGTTAGGACGGACCCTGAAGGAGCAACTGCTCCACTCCTAATATTTCCAGGATGGATGTGTCTGCTGGATCTGGGCTATCAACACCCAGATTGATCACCAGCCTCCTCCTCTGGCTTTTTTATCATCAAACAGCTTGAAATATTTGGGCCTTATCTGCTTGGCAGCTTCACTCCCTGATTTCTCACTTCCTCGGAAGTCAACACAATGTGGAGGGTTTTTACACCAGTAGGATATGAAAAAAGGAGACTCAGTGAATCCCTTGCAGCAACAGGAGAACCCCTGAGCCTGAGGGTGTTCTCCCAGGGCTCATTTTCAGTATTTTTCATTGCACAAAACACAAACATTTAGTCCATGCACCCAAAATGAGATGAGAACAGCAAGTTTGCCCCTTGGCCGTGGGGTGGGTGCCCTGTTGGCTCCAACTCCCACACTCTGAAAGCTGTTAAAAACATCTGTGAACCAAATGGCTCCAAGAACAGCACGAGAAATGCCTCAATTTTAGTTGTGGTTGAAGTTTTTATTTTCTTTTCTGAATTACCCACCTTTCCTCCCAGCCCTCAGCTCGTGCTGGGGCTGATGGGTGAGTTTGGGGTGTGCTGACACAGCGCAGAGAGGCAACACCCAGCACCCCTTCCCTCTGTTTGTTGTGTGGGGCCTCCACAAGCAAAATACCAAGGGTCTGTTGACAAAAAAAGGTTGAAAATTAATATTTACCCAGCACTCAATTGTTGTCCATCCTCCCTGCTGTTTTATTTCAATGCAAAGACCAAATAACTGTGCAGTGATTGCAGCTGCTGCCGAATTACCAAGTTATTCATGACATGCAGATTACAGGGCAATAATTAGAGCTGAGCTTGCTGTCATTTATGAGATCCCCAAGTATCCAGCTCCTGGATTTTGCTCCCGTGGCATGTTTAGGTTCAGCTGGAGGCACAGTTAAGTAGGGGAAGCACAAGTGCAAAATGTCCTTGAAAATAAGGTGACAACTGACTCTTTCTTTGTCTGGCCTGATCTTCTCTTTATTCTGGGATGTTATTCTGGGAGCTGGCACAGGCTCCGAGGGGCATTAACAGTGCAAAAATAACTCTGGGTTTGACCACATCCATGTTGTTGTTTAGGAACCTGTTGGAATTTGGGTGATGGTGGGGAGGAAGGGCTGGAGGTGGTTGGAGTAGGAAGTTGGGAATTGCCTCATTTTTCCTCACTGTGGGATCTCATATCAGCAGGATATTTTTTGTTATTTATGATAGAAAATTACAGTGCAGAAAGGCACATTAAAACCACAGGGTAAGGGGAAACAACCTCAACCTGCATCAGGGGAGGTTCAGGTTGGACATCAGGAAGAATTTTTCTACTGAAAGGATGGTTAAGCACTGGAATGAGCTGCCCAGGGAGGTGGTGGAGACCCCTTTCCTGGAGGTGTCCAAGGAACGACTGGACAGTGCTCTGGGGTGGGTGACAAGGTGGGAATTGGTCACAGGTTGGACTCAATGGCTTGGAGGGCTTTTCCAGCCTAAACGTTTCTGTGGTCCTATGAAAAATGTTTTTGTGATCCTATGAAAAACTCCATGTGCTAAATTATATGTGTATATATTATACATCATATAAATTATATATCTGCTATATTCCTGGGGGAATTTGGCCCTGAGGTTTGGCCTGGTTGGCCAGGGAATGGCTGTTTGGGCTGCAGAGAGAGGAGCTGCCTGGTGGGGAGGGTCACTTGGAAGGACCTGAGCTCTGACTCAGTGGCACAAACCATTTCCTCTCTCAGCATTTGGGGGGTCCCAGGCAAGTCGTGGTGCTGCTGCACCTGGTGGGGGCACAGGGACCTCAGTGAGCTCAGGGCCACCCCTGGGACAGGAGGTTGTCGTGTTTCTCTACCAGCATCAGGCATGTGGGGGTGTGTGGATTGTGTCTGGGGGGGGCACTGCTGGAGTGGATTGCTAATTATAGCTAATTGAGGGTTGATATCTCTGGGCTTGGTCTGGTACAAGTCAAGGGATTTCCTGTTGTTCTGCACTTTGCAGAGGCACTGGATGGATGTTCCCTGCAGGAATACAGCTGGGCAAGCCCTCTCTGCCCTTCCCTTCCTGTGCATGGACCTGATGGAACAAAGCCCCCCAAGCAGCCTCACTGTGCTCTCAGGTGTTGTTAACACTGTACTTTATTAATGGGTGTGGAGTCCCTAACGCAGGTGAAATGGTCAGGTGTGGTTAAGCCCCACTTGGCCACACTGAGCCCTGAGCTACTCCGGGCAGACCCTTCTGGCCCCCCAAAGCAGCACCTTTCTCAGCACAGCTTTGCAGCTGCTGTGCTGGCAGCCCTTTGCCTCCAGCCCTCAGGAAGCTCTAGCACGGAGCTACTTTCCAAAAACAGAAGGGCTAAAATATCTTAACTGTGTTCCCTGCGAGGAGACTTGGTGCATGAATTGATTAAATATTTACACAAGCTTTTAGAGTCAAATACTGCATATGAACTAGATTTTATCCTAAGTCATTAAACTCCTACTTTAAAGCCCATTTTTCATGTCCCCTAGTGGGGACATTAAAAGTATATTTGATGGAGTTGTTATAGTTGTAGTTCTGTGCTAAGATCCCAAGTGTTAGAAGAGGAGCTCAGCCCAGGCTGACAGAGGAACAGGCAGATCTCAAACACAGAAAGGGTCAAAGTTAGAGGTTTAAGAAGAAAAAAGGAACAAGGTGAATTTGACTCCAAACATAATTTTATTTTAAAAACTTTGGCTTTCACACAAGCCAGGATCCAGAGGGATGGTTTCACAGCCTTTAAGATATTTCAAACAAGCAGAATTATCCCCTAGGAAAACCCCCACCCCCCTCTCTCCCAGGTGCCCTCTGCAAATTGAATCCACAGTCCTGAAAACCCAGAGCTGATGCCAAGCATTTTAATCTTACCAAAAGTAAACAGTGAGCACCAATTTACATAAAAATTGACTTGTGAAATTATTTCAATGTTAGCACTGTGCCACTGTAAGTATGTTGGGTGACTCTGGGGCTGCTCAATTCTTCCTAAATGGAAACTGCTGCTACAACAGGTGCAAGTTGTGTTTCTTTTCAGGTGTTTGTAGGAAATGATGGGGATTAAAAGCTCTGCTTTAGGAAAAGCCCAAAGGAAGATGAAATGAAAAGAAGGAGAAGGTTCTCCAAGGACCACAGAGTCTGGAGGGCTGGAAGTGTTCCTGGCAGGATGATTTCAGCAGGGTGGGAGGTTTTGGAGCCAGGAGGATGCTCACCATGGTTGGTGAGTACACGGTCCCAGGTGGGTGACATTTCCTGGCATTGAGAGGCTCCCATGTTTGCTCACTGACTTTTCTTCATGCTGTTCTCCCTCAGCTCATTTTCCCCATGTTGTCTGAGAAAGCTCTGGGAAGGAAAATGGGAGTAAAACTTATTTGTGAGGGCAGGGGGTGAATTACAGAGGGAGAGGGGCCCTGGCAGAACGAATGTCTGGAGCTTGACTGGCTTGTGGTGTGTCCCTCATTTCAAACAGCTCCAAATTATCAGACCTTCAGTTACTGGATGAAACATTTTGGCTTGTGGGGAAGAGAAGCTCATAGGAGATGCTTTAGTGGCTGCTTCTGATCTTAAAACCAAATAGTCCCCGAATTGCTGCCCACGCTGAGAGAAACATCCCTGGCATTTACTGCATAAAGATGTACTGAAGTATATCCAAGCCCAGAGTCTGCATTTTCAGACCTTTGGAGATTACTTTTATCTTCTTTCCTCTATTAAATGTAGCTCAGCTCTGCTGCCTTTCCCACAAATAAAATTTGCTGGCTGTTACTTCCAGGAATCACAATTTATCAGGTGCTGTTGGGCAGCGTATTTGCCCGTGTTTGTGCTAGATGGGATCACTCTTGTGTAATCCACAGTGGTCCCTCTGCACTGGGAGGAGTTTTTGGCTGGTTTATGCAGGGAAAAGGCTTCCCTGCTTCACCACTTGGTGTGGTTTTAAAATCTGAATATGCTGCAGATTCTTTGGAAAAGAGAAGGTTGTGTGGAGACCTACAAGGACTTTTTATCAGGAGCCACAGTGGTGGGAGTGGGTTCAAACTGAAAAAGAGCAGGTGTAGATTAGATATTATGAAGAAATTCCCCCCTGTGAGGGTGGGCAGCCCCTGGCACAGGTTGGGCAGAGAAGCTGTGGCTGCCCCATCCCTGGGAGTGTCCAAGGCCAAGGTTGGACAGGGCTTGGAACAACCTGGGCTGGTGGAAGGTGTCCCTGAGCTTTAAGGTCCCTTCCAACCCAAACCATTCCATGATTCTGTGATTCTGTTGTCTGGAGCTGAGGAGTTTTGTCCATGGCTGGAACATGGAGTGAACAAGGTCTGAGATAGGGTTAAGGTCTCACCTGGTGGTTTCTCAGGCTGGAGATGCTGTTTGGTGGTGGGAAGGACTGATTTCCATGGTTCCCTCTGAAGAACTGTGGCAGGGGAATGCTGATCAGCATCAGCATGTGGGCCCTGGTAGCAGCAGAGAAAGGGCAGGGTGAGGGAGGCAGCTCCCCATCCCTGCTGGAGGAAGGATGTTCTGCTCTTCTCCTGCTGAGGAGAGCCATGGAAGGGAGGAGGAATCACACATCCCCAGTGCCACATGGCATATGACTCAAGTGAAGCAGAATCACACCTCTTTATTACACAGATTTATCTCTCTGTGTCGGGCCTGACAACCACCAGCAGATGCTCCTCTTCTCAGTTGCTTTATTGGATTCTGGGACATCCTGGTAATTGCTGTAAGTGGGAGATGATTCCCCAGCATCTGGCATGTGTTAGTACTGATTCAGAGAGCTTATCAATCCACTCAAGGCGAGCATGGACATGCTCCCTGTGCAGGCAGAGGCAGCCTGGGGATTCTAAAGCTTCCTTTGATCCTCTTTTTCTTCCTTAGAATTGCAGCTGAGTGGCTGAGTCCTTGCCACCAGACCTGCTGCAGGTTGAACAGTTGAAGGTGGGGAGGCATTGCCCACATTTCATCCCAATTTCTCATGATGTGTAGGAAAATGCTGCCCAGTTTGCCCCAGCCTTGCCCCCAGGTTGGATTTCAGGAGCTGCTGGAGTGCTATCCCTGCCCAAGTTGCCCCTCAGCTCATGAAGGTCCATTTAGCATGACAGAAATCTTCCAATAAATTAAAATTACTTATGTTTTAATTGTTTGGTTTATGTTCAAAAGGTCTCCTGCTTCCTTTGATGCTGGTGGCAAATATCAGTGAGCTTGGACACTGCCTGCAGGTCTCTGGGGGCAGAGGAGTCTCAGCTGACCAGTCCCTGCTCAGCTCAGAGTGAGGAAAATGAGGAGTAAAAGTAGCTAAAAGCAGATATTTCAAGAATTGCTCCAAAACTGCTGTTTTCATTCCATGTAGGAATAAAAACATGGGGTTTAGGCTTTTTCTTCTCTTCGTCTGAGCAGCCTGGCAGGGTTTGGTCAAACAGCAGTTCCTGCTGGTGTGTGCAGCAGCTCTGGCCCCCTCCTGGTTTCCAGGCAGAGCTTTGGAGGGACACGATGGTGCAAAAGAGGGAATGAAATCCTTCCCTGCGTCTCTCCTGCTTGGGGAATGCTGCTGGGTGTTGAACAGCACGTGAGGACAGGGCAGAGGGATTCTCCAGGCTTGCAGGGCTCTGTCTAGACTTCCTAATGCAGTGGTGCCTTGAACTCCTGCCATGGCCTCTCAGCTCATCCTATAAATGGAAGCAGAGAAGCTTCCCACTGCCAAAGCCTCAGTCATGTTAATGAGACCCCAGTTCCTGTCGAATTTGGCAACTTATCCCTCTAAAGCAGTGAACTTGCAGCAGGTGGTAGCAAAGCTCATTGCCTAAACCCACATCCCTCTGGAAGCAAAAAGCCCCACCTGACTTCCCATGGCAGGGTAACTGCATCTCCCTCCAGGCTGACTGGGTGCCAGCTGTGGGCATGGATGTGCCTGCACAGGAAACCTGGGCACCAGCACTCCACAGAGATGGCATTTGGGTTGACACATCACTCTTATCATCTCAGAAAGGGGACAGTCACTGCTGGCTGTGTGAGGCTGCAGCCACCAAACTCGCTCTGGGCTTTGGGTGTTTCTGTCCTCTCTGGCTCCATCAGAGCTCATCTCTGCAGAGCTGGTTTGGGTCACCAAGTTGGTTTGAGTTTAGGATACTTTTCCTTCTCCACCCTCCTTTCTCCTCCTCTGGGCTCAAGTTTCTCACAGCTGAGCATCCTCTTGTCTCTCTGTTTCCCACTGAAGGCTGAAGCAGGGCTTGGTCACCTCTGCTTTTCTAAACTCAGGTCAAGCAATGAACATCTGCCAGGAGGCAGAGGCTTTTCCTAAGCCTGTGGTTTGAATAATTCATCCTTTGCAGCCTTGCTCCTCTCCCAGGCACTTGCTGCCCATGAGGAGTGGGAAGGACAACTCTAACCATGGGCTGCTCCCTCCTGTGGGCCCAGGATGGTGGGAATGCAGTGCTAGCCAGGCTCAAACAACCTCATTTCACTCTCATTGGAGTTGTGGTGTGACCTTTCCCATGGCATGGAGAGTGGAGAAATGTGTTCTCTGGTCTTACCACCAGAAGAATAATTAAGTGGTTGAGGCAGAAGATGACCCAACATCTTCCAGGTGCCAATGCCTTGCACTCCTGACTCACAGACACAGGTACCTGGCACAGCCCTGCACTGAACTCACCTGACCAGTTCTCTTCCTGCAAGCCCAGAGGGGCATCACCTCAGCTATTGGCAGGAAATTAGAGTATCAGGTATATTTTTAAAGAGCCTGAAGTTTCCTGGAGTGTGTTGTGGTTTGTGTACTGGCATTTTTGGGTGCCTGGGAAGACCCTCCTTTGGAAAGTGTTATTTTCCAGAGGTGAAGTCCCAAACAGTGAAGGTCAGATTCCTTTTTTTCTGCATGTAACAATGGAGGCAGCTCAGATTTTTGTCATTTGGTGCATGTTCTTGTAGTCCCTCAAAAGGCAGAACACACTTGTGCAAAGCTCTTGGCTGCAGCTGAACAGGCAGGAGTGGAATCAGTGAAATGCTGCCTAAATCCCAGTGGGAGGTTCATCCCCGATGGGAATTTGGGCTTTGGATTAACAGGCTTTTCAGATGTGCTGAAGCTCCTGGTTTGTGGTATTTTTGCCTCTTGGACTGACACATCACACGTGGGTTATGAACCAGGGACTGACATGTCAGGGCACATAAAAAAGTCTTGTTGCCCATAGGAATGTGCTAGTCCAGGCTGTTCTGTGCTGGGTCTGCCATCCCAGGAATGATGGAGGAGGTGCCCAGACAGCAGGAGGATGCTCTGTTAGGGCCTTGCATCTAAGATGAGCACTCTTTCCTTAATTTGCATGGAGAGAAATGGGCCCAGAGAGCTCCTGTGCTAAACTCCATAACAAATGCTGAGAAAACCTGCAAAGTCCTGCTCTCATTTCCTGCTGTAAATCCTGCACAACAGACCCTGATATCCAGGGCTGGGAGCCAAACCCTCTCAAGTCAATGGAAAGATTCCCCTTGACTTTAATGGTCTTTGCATGAGTGCCTAATTCCTTCCTGTTCACAGGCTCTCTTGGACTTGGTTATGGAAACAACTGCAGCTCTGAAGTGCTGCAGTGAACTGTAAACCCTTCAAAGCAGATCTCCCCATCCTCCCAGACAGTTGGACCGGGGTTTGTTTGACAAAAAGCCTGATATATGTTCTCCCAGCCAGCGCCGTGGCCACAGTGTGAATGAGTGTTTGAACAAATCCATTCCTGCAGACAGGGCTTGTGGTCAGCCCTCTGGGGCTGGAGCCAAGCTCTTCCCAGCAGGATGGGGAAGGAGAGGCTGAACCTCCCTGGCTTTGGTGTGCCAGCAGTTCTCAGAGCTGTGATCCTGGGCCTTGCAGCTTCTAGGAACTGTTTCAACTCCTTCCTGCAAGGCCATCTCACTGGTGGAGAGCAGATGCTGCCCAGATTTGCCAGCTCTTTGGGAAGTGGAGGGTTTTGCCCCAGACTGTGGCACTGCTGGCCACCTTTGTGCCTCAGTCCTCAGAACTCTGGCAAAACATTAGAAGAAATGTTTAAGGGTATAGATGTGTTTCACTGACTTCCACAGGGATTAAAAACGTTTGGCTGGGCAGGGATCTTGGTGGATGTGGCTGTGATGCCAGCAAGGGGCACATGGGATTTCCTCTTGACACCTGAGACTATTGACTGGCACCTCAAATCGTGAGATCTGCCTGCTCCAGTCTCATCATACAGGGAGCAATAGCAGCAAACACAGTTTTGACTCTTTATCAAGCCCAGAGTCACTGAATCTGCCTCAGAGGAACAGTGACTTTCACAGGGGTTCTGCCTGAGTGTTTGGGGAGAGCAGAAAGTGTTTTCCAGCATGGAAAGCTGCTCAGCTGGCCCTCATGGGAGGGGAGGCTGATGGTGATTGTTCTTCTTTCTGCCCTAAAAACTTTCTAGATGAGCATTTAGGTTGTTTTACTTGGTTTACTTTGCAGTTCAAACACTGGATGGGTTTTGCTGTTTTTCTTTTTTTTGATCAAAGACAACTGGGTGTGTGCACCCCTCACCTGCCCACCCCTCTCACCATGTGCAGCCTGAGCATGAACCTGATCCCAGCCTGGCCTCAGTGGCTTGGGCACAAATCCCCATCCTGGAGCCACATTCTGCAAGAGGAACTTTGGCCTCACTTTCACAGCTGTGCATTCCTGAGCTGAAAAGGGCAGCTCAGGCCTGGGCTGTGCTGCAGCAGAAAATCAGACCTGGGCACTCTGTGGAAAAGTCTGGCAGCTGCAGGAGCTGTCTGGCTGCTGGAAAAATCTGCACTGAGCTCCATCAGTGTCCCCTCCTGACACCCTGATCCGGGGAGCTTTCCCCCATGGATTTCTGAGTGCTCACTGGAGATGTGGCTGTGTGAAGACTCCCAGTTCAGTGATGCAGCAATCCCAGAGTGGCTCTTTGGAAGGGTAATTTCCTTTTTGAAGTCCCTGTCTACAGCCCAGGCTGCTCGTTCTGTTGCACAGGAGAACAGGCAGCAGCCTGAGACACAGATGAAGTAATGAGTTCATCTCTCTACAGTCTAGCCAGGTACACATTTTTTCCTCCCAGAACTTAATTAAAATGCATACATCTTTCCTCACATTTTTATGAAGCTCAATGGCAAATAACGGTCACTCTGTAATTACAGCAACATTAACTTGTTTTCATGGCTGCAAAGGACAGATCCAAGGGCAGTATCCTTCCTTCCCCTGACTTTGCTTACTCTGGGATGTTCTTTCTCCAGAAAGCAGCCAGAAACTCGGGTTTTATGTGGGCCAGCACTCCCATGGGCTGGACTCTGCTGGGGAGAGGAGGAGACTTGTCCACTGGAAAATATATGAATTAGTCAGGGATGACTGATAAATCCTTACCTGGTTCATGCTCTTTCTATTCTATTTTGCTGCCATTGGCACTAAATCAATGGACTTTATCCTGTCTGGGGTCTGCAGCCCACTGGCCACAGCTTGTTTCCCTCTCAGCATTCTCTCCTGCCTGGATCCTTCCTGGTGTTCCCTGGGCTCACTGCAGAAAAGGAAAATAAAAATCCAAGCAAGTTTAACTGAATAATGAGTTTAGTTACTTTACCCAGCTACAAAACTGGGCATATTTATCCAGAGCAAGATGAAACAGGAGCCCTCTCAGTGCAACACAATCATCTGTCCTACAAAGGAAACCACCAGCTCCACTGTGGGAAGGGTGTAAAGCTGTTGATGGAAACAAGCATTCCATGATCCTATGGCCTTCCACTCCTCTGTGATTTTGGTTACTCCAGACTATGATCAGCCCAGCCAGAGGAGTCCTCACCCCAGTCCAGCTGGCTGCTGGCAGCAGCAGTTGCTGGGGAGCGTGGCTGGCTGACGTGCTCATGGCAGGTTTCACAGGGAGCTGCTGCAGCCCCAGAAATGTCTTTGAGCTCCTTTGTGATATCCATCCAGCTTGGTTGCATCCTGCAGGGTGTTGGTTATGAAACAGCTGGTTTTAGAGTGACATTTGAAAAATTCAGCCCTTTTTAATATGGAGTTGGTTTCTCGTGGCATGAATATTGCAGTGCTGTGTTCTGCTTGAGATGAGGCTGCTCAAACCCGCCAGAGCTCAGGGGTGGTTGGTTCCATTTTCTCCTCTAAACCTGACCAGTCCCAAGGAAATCAAAATCTAACCTGAAATACTAAAACTGCTCAAATTACTCTTCATGCATGGGAAATGAGCACATTTGGATGTGTTGCCAGGATGGTTGCACTAGGAGAGAAGTGAGAGAAGGTTGTGCACTGTGGGAGAACGTGCAAGTCCAACACGATTCCACCGGTGGGGGCTTTGGGTCTTGTCCAAGGAGAGGAGGTTGGCAGGAAGGACGTGGTTCTGCTTGGAGGCTTTGTGGCCTGACCATCTGCAAGGAGAAGGAATAGACAGCAGCCCTCCCATCCACCCTCCAGTTCAGTGCATGCCTGGAAAAGGCAGTGGTGGGTGCTGTGGGGACATAAATGGCATCCGGATGACAAGTGGTTCATCCCTTGGGCTTTCCTTTGAGGCTCGGAAGGTTTTGGCTGGAGTGATGGCAACAACAGCAGAGGTGACTGCAGGAGCTGAGGGTTCAGAGAGCTCAGCCTGGCTGCCTGTTCCAGGAGGAGCTGATCAGCTGTAGCCTGGGAGGGCTGCAGGGCACGGTGATGAGCAGGAGCACACGGAGGGGCAGGACAGGAGGTGAAAAGAGCAGTGCTGATGGCACAGAAGTCCCCCTGGCAATGTGATTATTAAGCTGCCGGGGTGTCTCTCACATTCAGTGGCAGATGCCTCATCCTACATGACATTTAAGGCAGGCTGAGAGAGGTTTCACTGCAGGAAACCATTCTGTGTCTGCGAGGGGGGCACTGGGCGGGCTGGTTTGTGACTGCCACGCTCGCAGTTGGGAAGGGAATTTGCTCAATCAGATTTTTATTAGGTGTCTAATTGACTCATCATCCCTGCCCCCCCTCCAAGCACAAACATTTGCTCTGCCCTGAAATGTGAGATGAGCAAGGCTGGTGAGAAATGCTTTCTGGTTAGAGCTGGGGAGAGAGAGGACTGAGCACAGTGAGGAAGGAGCAAATTTGTGCCATTTTTTAAAACAAGGTCGTAAAAGACTGTAAAAAAAAAATCCCATATAAAAAATAACAACAACAGAACGAGGCTGTGGTTTTTTAAGCCAGTTTTCATTTCTGGAAGTTGATGACACTCTGGATTACTGTTGTTTTTTTAGACCTCTCTCAAATTTTTTTAGGGTAGTTTGTCTGTAGTGTGGGTATGTGTGGGTAGAGAGCTGGGAAATATGCAGAGGGGAAAAAAAAAAGCTAAAACCAGGCAGGAACAGGCTGGCTGCATATGCTTTTCCCTCCCCTTTCTATAAAAAAAAATAAGGAAGAGCTTGAAGGTGTTAAAGATCTGGGTTTGTGGGGATGGAGCACAGGCAGAGGAAGGTGATCCTGAAGACCACATCTAATCCAGGACCTTTTGTGCTTCACTAAGAATCATCCCCCCTTGACTGCGGGATAGCTTGTGTCAGTTTGCAAAATAATCATCCAAATTTCTGATTTACATCCCCTGGAAGCTGCTTTGCTCTGCAGGGAGGAGAAGGAATGCAGCCAGGCCATCCCAGGGAGCTGGATATTGTGGTGGTCTTGCAGGTCTTGTATCAGTGCCACCAGGAAATTGGTTTCTTTTTGCTGTCCACTTTGGTGTCACATCTCATTTTGGCATTTTTGCACAGAAAACAGTTTTGTTCTTTAGAAATATTTCTCTTTCCTTTCCTTATTTTGTATTTCTTCATGCTTACCCTGAGCTGAGCCCTGCTGGCCACCACAGGATGCTTTGCAGGAACTCCAAACACTGGAGAGTTGGCTCAGCTGGTGCCTGAGTGGGACAGAGGGAAGGTGGGGATCTGAGGGCCAAGGTCTCCTCCCACTGATGTGTGTGTGTAACAGCCAGGCATGTTCTGGAGATTCTGCTTTCCTGGTGTTTGCTCTGGATTTTCATTGCTTGCTCTAGAAGGGTCTGGTCTGTGCTTTGAGGGAAATTAGAGGAAGAAAACCAGTCATTGATGGTTGTGTGAAGGTGAAACAGCATTTCCCCCCCTGCCAGGGTGTGTGATGGCTCCTGGGGGCACAGAGAGCTCTGTGCTGGCTGGGGTTTGGCTCAGGCACTGCCACCTGTGCCCTGCCCAGGGGTGGCAGCTGGAAAAGATGAGGGGGCTTTTGTTGCCAGGTAAAAAACACCCATTACATTTTCACTCCAAGCTCTTCTCCACCCTGAAGCTCCCTAGACATGCCAAGATCACATTATTTTTTATTTTTCCCCTGTTACCAAAGCACAGACTGATGTTTCCAGCTTGTGTATCCAACTGGTTCTTTCTTTGCCCATTTCTCCTTTGCAATAAAATAAGGTTTTATTTGAAAAGTTCAGATTAATTCTCTACTTTGGTTTTTCTCAGCTGAAGCTTCCCTTTAAAACATTATTACCCATATTATTTTTTCCCCAGTAGGTTAATTAATACTTGATTCATCACCTCAAAAGCTAATGAGTATTTATCCAGATCATGAAGGAAATTAATGCCTCCTATAAATAACTGTGCTTACTGAAAACCTATCTTTATTTGTGCTTCTTCTTCAGGAAATAAACTCTGCTTGGCTCTAGAGGATTTAATCCCAACCTTTTCCCAGGGTTAGTTTTGGACTGGTCTGGCTTGATGTTTTCCTACTTGAGCTTTACTTTGTAAACATGGTGCCTTTTTATGGGGAAAAATGTCAGCATTTGTGGAGGGAGACCCAGACAGCTCAGCAGAATCACTCCAGTCTGGGTCAGCAAAGGCCACTGGAGACTGTGGGTGTTCCTGTGGGCTGGGAGGGCTCTGGCTCTCTCTGAAATATTACTGAGTTTTGGCTGTTGGAGAGCCCTTTCCAAGTTCTCATCTGCTTCTAATAAATGGTGTTTAGTGTCTTTGTCTCCAGCTCCCCAACCATTGTCATCGATGACCTGAATTAGGAGCATATTAAAAATCATGTCTAGCTTGTCACTCACAATGAACAATTAAAAAGCCATTATTTAGTCTTACTGTTGACTCTCACGTTCCTCCTGGGTGCTGCTCTCCATCCATGGGAGCATTTGGCTGCTCCCTGGAAAGTCCTTGTTATCCATGTAGACTCCAGGGGCAGGAATAGCTGGGTGGGTGCTGGGGAGCTGGAC
>JAWWEV010000044.1:2357034-2372951 GCA_035583235.1 Hafferia zeledoni | reverse complement strand
CTGGACTGAGGGTCCCAGAGGGGCAGAAATAGCTGGGTGGGTGCTGGGGAGCTGGACTGAGGGTCCCAGAGGGGCAGAAATAGCTGGGTGGGTGCTGGGGAGCTGGACTGAGGGTCCCAGAGGGGCAGGAATAGCTGGGTGGGTGCTGTGGAGTTGGGCTGAGGGTCCCAGAGGGGTAGGAATAGCTGGGTGGGTGCTGGGGAGCTGGACTGAGGGTCCCAGAGGGGCAGGAATAGCTGGGTGGGTGTTGAAGACCAACCAAAGCATCACCTGGTGGACTGTGGTGCCTGGGCTTTTCCCTTTGCTCAGAGCTGGCTTTACACCAGGTCCTGCCTCTCTGCTGTGGGTCTGATGCTGCTCTGGTGGCTCCAGGGGTGGCCAAGAGTTCTGTGTGTTGCAAAATGTTGCTGCCACCATTTCCAGGCTCCTGCCCTCAGTGCAGGAACACCCAGGGGACAGCCTGGCCTGGGCTCTGCAGGGTGGGCTCTCTGTCCCTGCACCAGACACTTGTTTGGGGTCAGGGTAAGAGGATCCAAATGAGCTTGTCCATTCTGGGGGGCTCAGTCTTTGGTTTTCACCACAACTCAGGCCTCCAGTGAGGCTGCCCGTGGGAAGCAGAGCCTCTGGAGTCACCCAATTGTGTAACAATCTCAGCTTTTGCACATTTTCCCATCCTTCATGAAAGCAGGAGCTGCAAGTGTCAAGCACAGAGGAGCAGCCAGACATTTTTTATGATTGTTTTAAAAATCCATGCTGCTCTAGATGATGAACATTTTTTTTTTTTTTTTTCCCAGGGACACTGGCTCATCAATTTTTAATTCCTGAGCTTGGCAGCACTGGCTGAATTAGAAAGAGAACAACTGATTTTAATGAGCATAAGATTAATGAAGATGAACTTGGCTGGAACTGTGATCCAGCTGAGGAGAAATGATTGTCTCACTTCACCTCCCAGCTCCCTCCTTGGTGGGCTCTCATGTCCCCAGCATTAGTGGAGCAGAGCACATTCTCATCACAGGTCTTCACCTGCAGAGAGATGCTCATTAACCAGCCTGAGCACACAGGATATTTTGCACATTAACCCTTGGCAGCTGCTCTGGACCCTCCCCAGTCCTGTGAGGTGGTTGTGGCTCTTGACTGTGCAAGTAGAGAAGGAGGAGGGTGAGGATGGTTGTGCATTGGTGAAGAAAAAACCTCCCCTGTGTGTCCAGTGGATGGGAAGGAAAAGATTTTTGGCCACCACAGCTCCAAGAAAGGTCATTTTCTACACCTGTTGCCTGTCCCTTGGTGGAGAGCTTTTTTTTTTTTTTACTTATGGGTCATATAAATAATATAAATGTGATGTGAGAGAGCCCAGAACGCCCCTCACTGGGCAGAGCTCTCACACTGCCCCACGTAACCCCTGAGCTCAATGACTTGTTTCCCTGTACACCTGAAATTACACATTTGCATGGTGAGTGGTTTTATTATGGAGGAAAGATGGGGGAGGCTGAGCTGAACTAATTTTATTTGATTCTGTGAGTAACTGGCAGGTTTATATATCTGTTTTATTTTTTTATGTGTTTTAATCAGGTAGTGCTTGCTGAGATCACTTCACTGCAGGTCTATCCAGCTTGGGCTGGCATAATGAGGAGTCCCCCAGGAAAGCACCAGGGAATTGTGGAGGAAAAGGCAGGACCAGCAGCTGGTGAGATCACCCAGCAATTTGTGTCCAGCTTTACAGGGACCTCCTGCCTGACCCACGACAATGAGACCATGGCTAAGCCACAGCATCATGTTCTGCTTCAATATCCACCCTCAGAGTGGAAGGAGGAGCCATGAAAGTGTGTGAGCACCTCCAGCCCAAGGGCTTCGTGGTGTCTGCAGGACCCTTCCTATCCCACGGGCATTAGAAGAGGGGACAAAGCAGTGGGACTGTGGAGGCAGCTGGAGAGGAGGTTACTGAGTCTGTTCTGCAGCTGCAGTTTTGCAGATCTCAGGGCTCTGGATGGGAAATCTGTGAGGGCAAAGGGATGGCAGGGATAAAAGGCATCTTATGCCCCATCTGGGTTTGTACCAGCACCAGCTCTACAGGAGCTGTGGTGTCAGAAGTGGCAACATCCATCCCAGAGCCCAGTGGTTCCAGTGGGGGCTTTTGGAGACCTAATTCCCCAATACCAACACCCCGTCTGTGGTCACAGCTCCTGCCACTGGGCAAAGAATCCCAGAGAAAACCAGGGCTGGGGGCAGCACTCCCCGGGAACCCTGGCTGGGATCCCTTGGGCTTCACCCCCAAAAAATCCTTTGGCCAGGAGGAGCAGAGCTGGGCCAGGATGGAACGTGGCAGCTCCAGGGGGGCATGGCATGACCCCCCTCCAGTGCCCAGAAGATCCAGGGGTTTGGAATCATCAAAGCACCTCCCACCCCAACCCCCCAGGTTTTTCCTGCTCTCTGTTACCCACCCACCGGTGTCCTGGCTGGGGCTGGGGCTGTGCTGCTCACCTGGCCAGATGGAGATGGCAAGGCAAGTAATTTTTTTGGCTTTTTCACATTTTCAGCTTGTTAACAAACGTTGTTACCTTCCCATCTGTCAGCTCAGGAGAGAGCCCCTGCTTCAGCTCTGTGTCACCAAGGACAGCTTCAACATTGCCATTAAAAATCTCCAGTCCTGCATCATCTCCTCACACACACAGGAAGAAACCTTTGCAATTAGATTCCCCCTGCACTGGCAGGAGGGCAGAAGTTCCTCCTTTTTTTTTCTTTTCCTGTGATGATGATACTCTGTGATTTTAGAGCATCAGGGAAAGGGGGAAAAAAAAATAAAAAAGAAAAGAAGCCTGTTTGATTTTGCTCATTATGTTAAGCCTGGTTTTACTTTCTGATTGCCAAAGCATGATAAATGGAACAGAGATTACCCAGAGATTTTCAAAGATTTGCTTTCAATTTGATTTTTCCTGAGCCTCATTAAGCCTGCAGGTTTTATCTACACTTTGTTTTTACAGTGGAGTAGCATGACCATATATTAATAGCCATATTTTTTTCATTTCAAATTAAAACCAGATAGCGGCTTCTCATGCTTTGCTTTCAAATCCTATTTTAAAAAATATTGATCATGTGTGTGTTGTTTTCCTTTCCCTCTGACCCTGCTGGCTCTGTAAAGGACATTCACCAGGGAAATGCTTTCAGTCCTGGATCTCCAGGCATTACTGGGCACAGTTTGCTGGATTAAGGAACATATTTTGGAAGGTATAATGTGTAGATAAAAGAAAAATGTGGCTTTCAACAGAGAGGCAGACAAGAAAAGTAAGATTTTAAAGCAGGAGCTCTAAAATTAGGAGTTCCAGAGGAGCTTAGACATGATAAGATAAACTGTGATGTGCCCAGCTGCATCTTTCAGCAGAAAAATGTCTTTGGAAGAGTTTGTCCTTTGTGATTTCAGGAGAAATGGCCAATAATCATCCCATGGCTGAGAGCCCCCAGGCTCAGCCTGTGTGCTGCTCTCAGAGAGGGGTTTGGAGGAGGCTGGCAGGGCCTGGGCATGAGGAGAACACGGGACACAAACACACAAAAGGCACCTTGACATTCCTGGTGGTGTTTCTTCTGCCAGAGCTGGGAGAACTGAGCCACCTTCTGTGTTTTCCAGGTGTGCATCTTCCTCTCTCTGTGCCCATCCATGAGCCCACAGAGGTCTTGAGGCAGCTTGAAGATGTGATGAAGAGCTGTCCTTGTGCCTGGTGTGGGAAACAGCTCCTCATGTGCATGGGGACAGTGTGACAGTGCAGGAGCTGGCACTGTCCTCTGAGTCCCTGGGGAAAGGGCTGGAGATAAAACCCCATGGCAAGTTGCTCAGTTTGTGCCCTGCCTTGTTACAGGAATGGGAAACACAAATGCACAGAGTGGGGTGAGGACAGACCACCCTTAGGGTACCACTGCACCAACCCCAGTGAAGCCCTTCATTCCAAGACCAGCCCAGATCCACCTCCAAGATTCAAGGTGCTTCTTGGGATGCTCTTCTCCAGACATGACCCCAGGAGCTCTGCTTGAACTGGAAAGCAGCTCTTTTGGAAAGGTTTTCTGTACTCAACAAGTAATAATAATAATAATAAATTATTAATAATAGTAATAAAAATTAATAAAATAATAATAATAATAATAATGAACTGCCTTTCTATTTATAAACACGAACAGCATTGAGGAGCTCAGCTCATGTGGCCACCACACCCCCAGTGCTCCCTCCCCACCCCGTGGCTCTCACTGTCTGCCATCAAGCTGTTGGTCTCTGCTTCCCTGCCAGAGCCCCATCCTGCAAGGGAAAGGGCATTTCCTGGGGCTCTTTCCTTTGGATACACACACGTGGGTTTTTTTCTCTTGTTTATAGGGGAAATGCTTCTTTTAAAAACAGGGATTTTTTTTTGTAGCAGCTCCTACTCTGCTTCATAAACCAAACACTTCCCAAGCACTCCATGTTTCACATGATGTTATGGTTAGTGGAAGGCCAAGTGGGAAGATCCAAAATGTGTATCTTGGTGGAGCCTGGGGATTTTGTTCTGCCTGACTCCAGATGTGGCTCTGATGGGTCCTTTTGGCCGAGCCAGCTGGACATGGGCTGTGTTGGGGCTGAGCTGGAGAAGGATCTGTGTTGACATGAATGTGCTGTAGCCCAAGGCCAACTCTCACCATCCTGCAGCAGGGGAGCAACCCCTCTGCTTCCACTGGGTCAGCTCAGGCTGAGGCTCAGGGCAGGATGAAGGTGCCTTTGCTGGTTCAGACTGACAGGACTGGGCATGCACTGCTGGTTGTGGTTCTACCCCCAGTGTTGCCTCTGCTCCCCTTCCAACAGCTCTGGGCTCTGTACCTGCTCTTCTGGGAGAGTCTGGAGAGAGTTTTCCCTCTGGAACATCCTCTCACTATCTCTGCTAGATACAGGATGCCAGATTTGATTAAAATGCTCTGATCTGTTCTGACAAATCCTCCGTTCCTAAGTAGATAATAACCAGTAAATCTTCCTAAATAAATCCTGGTTTCGGATCTGTGCCCACACTTGTTATTCTTTTCATACCAATTAAATGCTCCTTCTTGCCCTGAGCTGGGAGCATCTTCAGCCCCTTGAAGGAGAAAGAAGGCACAGATTTATGGCTGCTGAAAGCAGTGTGGGCCTGGGTGGAGTGTAAAGACTGTAAAAAATGAGACTCTGATTTGACATCATTGGGGCACAAGTGACCAGAAACACTTTCCTTGGCTGAGCAGGGATTAAAGGTTGCAGATACCTATAATCCCAAATTGCAGAGAAAAGTGCTGGGATACCTTTCCATTGTACAGGATCATAGAATGGTTTGGGTTGGAAGAGACCTGAAAGGTCATGGAGTTCCAAGGCCCCCGCCATGGGCACACCAGTAATTCAAAAAGGTGGCACTTGGAGGAGAGAGAGGAATATATTGGAATAATACCCATTCATTTTTCCTTTCCCTTTCTTCAGTATCTTTGATATAGTTGATATTGAGATGTCCCTTTGCCAAAAAGGAGTCCCAGGAACAATCTGGCCCCAACCCGGAGCAGATCCGATGCCACTAACGAGGTCTTTGCACGTCCTCAACAAAAGGAGTTTCACCATGGAAGAAGAGAACATCCCTGGTGGTGGTGGTGGCTGCTGCACTCCTGTGGCCACCAGCCCCAGCCACAGCACCTGTGGCCACCAGCCCCAGCCACAGCACCTGTGGCCCAGCTTTTTGACCTTCTCCTTCCAAATCTCTGAATCCTCGGCGTGGATCCAAAGCCTTCAGACGGCAGCGCTGAGATGTATAACAAGGGTCTGGTTTATAAAATCTGAGCCCAAAACCCCCCCAAACAACCCCAAACCAACCCTGGCGGTGCAAACCCGCGGGGTGGCCGGTTTTTTGGGAAGGGATGCAGGGATGCTCGGGGCGTGCACCGCGCGGTGTCACCAGGAGGTGGCACAGCGCGAGCGGGGATGTCGCGCAGGGACCCCACAACGCGAGTGTCGTGATTCATCCGTTCCAGGAACGAGGAGAAAAGTCTCGCATCTTCTTTCCCGGAAAGCCGTTGTGCAAAATCCTCGCGCATGGAAAACGAACAAACAAACAAACAAAAAAAAAAGAGGCACAAACTCCGCGTTTGATTTGGAGAGATGCAAAAAAACCGAGCCAGTCTGCCCCGCTTTGAGAGCGAGCAGCTGTCGCGACACCCGCTGGCTGTCGGGACACTCGCTGGCTGTGTCCCTGTGGCCTTTCCACAGCAGCAGAGCCTCTGCTGCCTCCTGTTCTCCCCCTGGTGCCCTCGTTGCCTGCTCCAAATCCCAGCAGTGCGTTCCTTAAGGGAAGTCCCGTCGTGGCTTGGCTCGCATTAACAGCTCGCAGGGGTTTTCCCTGCAGAGGCAGATCCAGCAGCGGCCACGGCAGCAGGAGGGTCCATAAAGGAGAGAGGACAAGGGGTCTTGTGGCCTCTGAGCCTGCAGGTCTCCATCTCCTGATTCCCAGGTGGGATCCAAAGAGTTTTCCCCACAGGACGTGTTTAATCCTCGTGGGGTAGCTCTGTAGGCACCTCAGTCTGAGCTGAGACACGTGGAAATGGCAAAGCAGCACTTTTTTCCTCAGCAATGGCAATTTTCCCTTCCTAGCAAAGGCAGAAGGAAGAGCTCAGCCATCAACAGCTGCACTTGATCTTAGGCACCTTTTCTAACCTTAACAATCCTATGATTACAGAGCAGAAGTGTTTGTTTTGAGTGAAACCCTGACCTGCAGCCCTTCTGCTGGAAACGTTGCAAAGCCAGAAAATTGCTGTCTGCATTTCACTGCAACAGGTGATTTTGGAGTGCATTGGTAAAACAGAATCCCAGAATGGTCTGGGTTGGAAGGGACCATAAAGATCACCTTGTTCCAATCCCTGCCGTGGTCAGAGACACCTCCATAGACCATGTAGAGCCACATCCAGCCTGGCCCTGGCCACTTGGCCAACATACACCAGGTCACTTAGCCCACACCTGGTTTGTAACCCAAAAAAGGTGTCTTATTCCCCCCAAAAAGAGTTCCTTCTCTCCCAGTTTTTCCATTCTTGGGTTTACATGTGCAAAGTTAACTGAAACAGTTAACAGTGAGTTAATGGGGTGCCAAATGAACAGCCACCCAGCACCTCCTTTGGCTGCTTTGTGGGGTCCTTGGGGTGCAGCAGGACAAGGACAGGACAAGTGGCCACTGTCCCCTCCCCAGCTGCTCCCCTGCCTGGGGGTCCCTAAGGGGTGCCTTTTTCTTGCCTCCCTCCCACTGCCCCCATCTGTTTGCCATGGATTTGCTGCAGCAGTTTCCAGGAAAGCCCCAGGACAGGGACAGATGTTCTACAAATGCAAGAAATCAGATGTAGAAGATGTTGTGCAATAATTTACTCACCAGAGCCCATTTTTCCTTCTCAGTCCCTCACAAATCTCTGTGTGAAATGTGGTGTAGGCCTGTGACATGATGTTGGCAGGAGGATTCTGTCCTGTCTTGAGAGGGAAACAAACAGCAGTTTTAAGGCCAGTTATTTTTCAAATTATAGGAAAAAACCCAAAAACCAAAAAAAAAAAAAGCAAACAAAAAAAAAAGCAAACAAAAAAAAAGCAAACAAAAAAAATCCCCTCTTACTTTTTTTAAAATTCTTTCTGAATTCCTACTTAGCATCCTGAGAGCCCTTTAGAGGATTTGCATTTAGAACATGAAATGAACTTCTCACAATGAGGCCAAAGAAAACCAAGGGCCGTGGGTGGAGGAAGCTGCAGCCCATGCCAGCAGCAAGGAGGTATCCTCAGCTGCCTGAGGTGAGGCCAAGCACTGCCTCAAACCCTCCCCACAGCCTATGGGACTTGCTTTAATCAATTAATTAATGCTCTGCCTCAGTTCATCTGTGACCACAGTACTGAAACAGCTGAAGAAACCTTAAAAAAAAAGAAGGTCTCCTGACTCTCAAGGCTTTGGGGCACAGAAGGGGACAGAAAAAGATAAAATAGATACAAAAGTAGATCACATAGATAGATAAAACAGATAGGTAGATAGACAGACAGACTGAAAGAAGTTGCCCAAAGCAAGGGCCAGGCTGATGGGGCCACCTGCAAGAGCAGATTATTTATAGGCATTATTATAATTTCCTATGGTTGCATCCGTTTACCTGGGAGAGACAGGGATGATGATGGTAGTGATAATTCTTCCAGCAAACTCATGATGTTTTACTGCCTTGACTACACAGACAAACCTGTTCCAGTGTGCCTCAAATCCATAGGAAGGGTTTGCCTTTGGCATCTGTGATCCCACTGACATCCAGCAACCGTCTCTGGCCAAACCCAAGACCTCTCCAAGGGAATTACTGGACTAGATGGCTTCTGATATTTAGGAATAGGCAAAACTCATCCTGAAAAGCACAAATCCCTGCAGGAGGGATGTGTTCCACCCTCGTGCCAGTGGCATCCACCGTGACCACAGACATACAGGGGTGTTTCTGGCTCAGCTGCTGCACAGCCCATGGTCCTTCTTGCCTGTCCATAAACCCCCATCTGATGTCTGTGCCAGGATGAAGATCCATGGGAACAAATAAAACACCTTCATTTTGCCTGGAACACAAGTTCATGAACTTCTGTTATCATTCAGGCCTGCTCTAATTGAAACATCATGTCTTACACAATCATCTCCTTCTCTGTCCCCTTCTTTCACTCTTTTAAAAACCATTTCCTGCTTTTTCCAGCTGGACACACCATCCTTCTCCCTGCTTTGAAGCAAATATTTTGTTGGGTTTGGCTGCTGTCACAACCACACATTGTTCTCTGCCTGATATTTTGTCCATCTGCTGCTAAGGAGAATATTTTGAGCTGAATGTCTCAAAAGCATTTTGAGATGCTGAGTCGAATCACGAAGCACCAGTGCAAGAGAAAAATCTCCTTTCTCAGCTTTTATGTGTGGAGCAATTCAAGCTGAAATGCCTTAAAAATGAAATGCTGAGAGATGCTTGTTACAACATCCTGGTCCTCAAGTGCTGTGCTGGTTCCCCTTAGCTGAGGGGCTGATCCAGCCTGCACAGCCTCCACTCGGGGAGGTGGAATCCAGCTCTGATTTCCTCTTTTGTCTCAAGTGAATGGAAAAAGAGGATTGGACTCCTGTGCTGCTGAGGTTGCCAGCATCTGCCTTGCTTCATTTCTTCTGCTTGAAGAGCATCTGGCTCTGCCCTGGGACAGCCATGCATGGCCAGTGGAGCTGTGTGCACTGTGATGAAGCCTCCTGAAGCCTGGCAGGAGATACCCATTGCCATCCTGGCATGGGACACTCCATATTCATGGTGCTTCTCCTTCCAGAACACACACAAATAACTTTCTCTTTGATGCTTGTCCTGTCTCCTGTTTTTTGTTTTGTTTTTTTTTTTTCCTTTGGGTTGCTCTGAAAAAAAGGATGTTTTGTGTCCAGCCAAGCAACAAGATCTGGAGGTGCCTGCCTGGAGGAAGCACACGTGGCCATGGCAATGCTGCTGGGAAGGGTGTGCAGGAGGGGCTGTGAGGAGCTGCTCAGGACTGGGGCAGGTTGCCTTCACCCCCCAGGGTGTCTGCAGGCAGGACACCATCTCACAGCCCTGCCCTGGGCTTCCTCTGCAGGACACCAGCCCTTTGCTTGGCATCACTCAGCTTTACCCTCCTCTCACCCTGCAGAAGTTTCTCTCACAGCTGTTTTGGTGTTGTGTCACTGCTTTTTGTGAAGTTCCTTGGAATTCTCAGAAATACCCCTTTTTGCTGGTTTTGCACTGAAGGAGAGTTGCTTCATTAACAGTTGAACTAGACAATGCCCACCTCTATCACAGCTTTGAGGAGACCTGCAAAGCCCTGTCATGCCTCTCCAGACCTATGGACTGTCCTTCAAATACTGCTTTGCTGCCCACATCTTGGGGTGAAACACTGACTCCAAGCTCCCAAACCTTGAGCACACACCTGCCTTGCTCTCCTTGTCCCCAGCACTCAAACCCTGCCATCTGGCCCTGCTTTTCTCAGGAACCAGGAAGGTTTGGGCTGCTCTTTGCTGTCGGGATGCCCGTTTGGGACAGGGGGCTTGGGGATCAGAGCTGGAGGCAGCTGGTGAATGGCCCTTTGTGTGCTTTGTTGCTTTGCTGCATAAAGGGGGCATTATTAAATCTATTAAATAAGAATCTCCCTGTTAATAAGATTAAGTTATTGCCTGTGTTACTGTGGGGGACGTGTGGCATCCACAGCAGGAGCTGCCTCACCCCTCCCTGCTGGGGCAATGGATGCACCCTCGGGCACAATCAGTGCCCTCTGCTCGGGATCAGCAGCAAAGGGCACGGAGGGCTCGTGCTGTGCTGCAGAACAAGGGGGAAAATCAGAGTGTCAGTGCAGTCCTGGAGCTGGTTCCATGCTGGAGCAGGATCCATCCCATGGGGATGCTCTCAGCCCCTGCAATCCCAGAGCAGGTAGAACAACTGCAGCTGCTGGGGGTGGTTTTCCTCCTGCAGCCCTTCAGCTCAGTGCAGAGAAAGGGAGAGGGGTGGAGGCAAACTCTGAAGGGAATATTCAACAAGTCAGTTCATTTCCAGGAAATGTCTCTCTTGTTCTCTTGTTCTTTTTTCTTTTCTTTCTTTTTTTTTTTTTTTCCTTTCCAATGGAAAATATAAATCCTCGTGAACTTTTTGAGAACTTTTGTTCATTCCCTCTCGCCAGCTGAGCTCTGCTTTGTGCTGGTGACAGAACCCCTTTCTCCAAGCACTGGCCATGGGCCAGGACATGGAGATCTCCACTGTGTGCTGGCAGTGCCACAAGCCCTGACCCCCTTCCCTCCAGGCTGATGCAAAGCCTCAGCTCCAACCAGCTCCCTTTTGGGGACTCGCTATAGCTGTTTTTCCTTCTCTTCCTTGTACAGGAGGTGATGGAGTGAGGTCTGGTCCTTCATCTTCCTCTGCAATGGAAAATGTCCAATACCATGGGAATAGTCAGTCAAACCTGTGGAAGTGGAGGGTGCAGTGGGTCCTTAGAAGGAAGGCACAACAGTGTAAACAGTGTTAGAAGGAACTCCTCTGTCTCTTTCCAGCTCCAGAATGTTCTCTGTAAGACAGGACTTGTTTTCTGGGTCTTTACATCATTCAAAGACCCCCAAAAGGACCCGGTTCCATCATGCTGGGTGGTAAAGAGACTTCCTGGAGGGTCTTTGTGTAAGAGCAGAGACACAGAGGGCAGAGCAGAGGGAAGCCAGTGTGTTTCACAAGTTCACTCAAACCAGCAGCCACTGTAGCAGAGAGACCAACCCCACCAGAAGCATCTCCAGAGGTGCAAACCATTAAATACTGATGAAAAAAACCTAATAGCAATGGGTCATATAAATTGGATTTATTTCAGGAGACTTGTGGCTTTAGTTCCTCACCACCACTGATATCCCCAGGGCACTAAATAAAACTCTTTCCTTGCACAGAATTCCCATTTCCTGGAGCTGAGTGTATGAACAGGTGGCAAAAGTGTTTGGTGAATTCACTTACTCATTTCTCAGGGGTGTGGAGTAGAAAGGGAGCTGTTGTGCAATCAGGATGGAAATAACCAGGATCTGCCTAAATAAGTGTCCTCCAACTGCCAAAATATGTTTTGAAGCTGAGTGGGGAATATACACAGACAGTGATTGCAACACAGCCACAACTGGGGTTGTACAAAGAGAATCTGAGTTAATATTTTCTGTGAGAGTTTTAACCTTTGCAAATGAACTGGGTGCAGGGGTAACAGGGGGAAAATCACAGAATCACAGGTTTGGGTTGAAAGGGACCATTAAAGGTCATCTAGTCCAACCCCCCTCCAGTGAGCAAGGTGATTTTCCACTAGACCTGGTTGCTCCAAGCATTGTCCAATCTGTCCTTGAATATTCCCAGGGATGTGGCAGCCTCAGCTTCTCTGGACAACCTGTGCCAGGACCTGCCCACCCTCACTGCTTCCTAATACAGCTAATCTAACCCTGCCCCCATCAGTCTGGAGCCATTCCCTCTTGTCCTGTCACTACATGCCTTTTGTAAACAGTCCCCCTCCAGCTCTCTTGTAGACCCTTTTGCTACTGAAAGGGGCTCTAAGTTGTCTCTGGAATCTTCTCTTCACCAGACTGAAGAGCCCAGGGTGGTTTCCAGAGGAAGGACTGACAGTCACTCACCCAAGTGTGGAGCCAGGTCAGGGGAGAGCACTTGCCAAGCCAAGCTGGCAGAGATAGTTCAACATGATGGGCTGCAACTGCCTGACCAGCACAGCTGAGCCCTCTGCAGCACCTCCATCCCCAGGGGAAGGAGCTGTTCCTGATGGTCCCCAGCACTGATGACAGATGAGGATGCCACTGCAGTTTCTATAGAGACATTTATTGGAAGGGTATAAAAATATAGTGCAAATTTCAATAGATGTATTTAAACTCATTGTAGGCAAATATTCCCAGACATGGGTGGGAGAGGGGCCCAGAAGGTCAGCAGCGTGTTGGGATGCCCCCAGATCCACAAAGACTCAATCCCCAGAGATGATCCTTCTGTTTGCAAACCTTTCAGTCCCTCTGTTGCACCCTGCTCTGCTTGACAGGAGCTCTCTCCAGTGCAGGCACTATTTCATCAACCAGCCATTGGCAGTGCAGCTGGGGGAGGGCTTGAACACCTGCAGGGTTTGGGTGAGATGTCTTCTCCTTCAGAGAGGAGCTGTTGGCTGATGGTCACAGGGGAGGCAGAGCCTGTTCCCCTCTCTGTGATACACTGATAGTGGCAGTAAATGTGTGCGTTTGGTTAATACTGAGTAAGGCATAAATGAGCATCTTTAACACTCCTCCTGCTGAAGCTGTTTCCATTCCAAAGTCCCATCCAAAGTCAGATCAAAATTATCCTTTTCCTGTTCTCGGGAGAGTTCCAAAAACACCTGAAATGTGCAAGATAAAACTCAGATTATTTTCCTGGATTTCAATATGTGCTGTGATGCTCCTTTACAGTTCTGCAGCCTCTGTGAGAGGTGTGTGAAGTGGCTTTGTGTGTGGAGAGGGTACCTGGTAGCTGAGACTCCCATGTTCTCTGGTACAACCTGCTGAGAGACACCACCTGCCCCCAGGAAGATCCACACAGAAGATCCACTGACATAAACATTCCTCATCTTTGCCCCCAGCCCTGTACAAGCAGCAATAACCTGCTGCTTCTGGAGCAGCCAGAGAGGCTGGGCATGGGCACCTACCAAGGGCATCCACCCCTTGCTGTGTGCCTGGCTCAGGGGACTGGAGTCTCTGGACTATCCTCTAGTACAGGATACTTTATCCAGACTTGTTCCCACTATGCTAAATCCCAGCATCAAAAGAAAACCAAACCATTTATCACCACTTTTCCAGCCAAGGACCCCCCAACCACCACCTTCAGGCAGTTTTTTGGTGGAGCTGCCACCTGCCACTGCACCAGCCCCGGGTTTGCTGCAGCCTTTGGTCCTGGTCAGGCCTTTACAGCACAACTAGCCCTGAATTCACCTGCCTGAGTCAAAGTATTCAAGGAGAAGCTGTACTCCTCGAGGTTGCAGCTTCCTTTGGCTGTGGAGAAATGGGAAGAGAGTCAGAAATTGGCAGTCTGTGTTCCACCTTTTCAAAAGTCATCTTGTTTTGCTCTTACCTTCCTCTAGCTTGGAGAAAGACTGAGACAGGGGCAGTGCATCTTCCATTGGGACCTTGTAGACAAGCAAAGAGGGGAACCTTGAAGAAAAAGAAGGAAAGGTGATTCTTGCTCTGTAATAATGTTCTGGGATCAAAACTTTTGGGATGTTTGGATGTTTTGCTGCTGAGATCGCAGCAGGATTGGATGCGGTGACATCATCAAATCAGGTCTCCATACTGGGACTCTCAGCTGTTCATCCTTCTCCAGCTGACATCCTGTGTCTGGCCATGGCCCTGGGCATATTTTTAGGGATGAGGTGGTGTTGAAACCACTACTCATCCCTTATGTTTTAGTTACCTCTCCTGACGGGCTGCACTTGGGAAAATCTTCAAAATCTCAGCATGGAGAAGATCCCTGTGCTCTGGATCCTTGACCTTGATTTCCAGCAGATACCCTTTGCCAAACTTGTTCTTCAGGTACTGAATGGAGCCAATGCACCTGCAGGGGAGGGAGGAGAAAGAAGAGAAGTTGGTGTGAAACTGTTGCCACCTCACTGTCTGCTCCTTCCTGAACGATCAGTTTGGGAAGGGCTTCATAAAGCCCAGGGTGATGGGCTTGGGCAGGTGAGGTCAGAGGAGAAACATGGGTTGTTTCCCAGCTGTGCCATGTGCTGGCAGTGCTGTCACCCACCGCAGCTGCCCCGACACCAGGATGGCCACGCGGTCACACACGGCCTCAGCCTCCTCCATGTAGTGTGTGGTCAGGATGGCTCCTGATTCCTTGGTTTTCAGGGCATCCCGAATCGTCTTCCTGAGGATCAGAGGGGGGAAAAAAAGGAAAAAAGGAAATCTAGAACTCCCTAAAAATATCAGACACTTTGTCTTATATATTTGTCCTTCCAAATGCCTCTCCCCTGAAACAAGTGTAACTTCTTCACATGCAGCCACTTTAGACTGATGAGCACATGGTAGTATTTTGAAATAATGCCAAAAATACTTTTGACTCAAGTCTCTATATGAATTCTTTCAAACTCCATTTAGGACTGTCCTAAAATTTGCAACAAGGATGAAGGAGAATGGTTCTCTCTTCTTGCTCCTGCTTGAGCTACAGAGAACTGAAAAAACAGAGTTTCCAAAAAACCATTTGCATGTGATGAGCAGCATAAACTGTGGTGGGGTAAAACACTTTTTACCCAACATTAGACACTTGCTTTTGGCTTCCCAGCCCTTTGCCACTGTGGTGGCACAATGCCTGGGCTCCTACTCACCACACACAGCGCTGCCCCTTGGGGTCCATGCCAGTGGAGGGCTCATCCAGGAGCAGGACGGAGGGGTGGCCCAGCACACACACTGCGACACAGAGCTATGGCAGCAAAGGGGGCAGTCAGACCTTCAACAGGCCTTGGCACTCTGTCTACAAATTGCTTTGGTTTGGGGGATTAAGGTTCTGATTTATAGGAAATGTCATTTTGGAAAGGCTCCTTTCCATCACCCCACCATGGGGAGCAACATGATGCTCTCCCAGGTGCTCCAAGCACAGGTAGGACCCTCCGCTCATGGAGGGCATTTTTAATTTGTGTTTTGAGCATTGCAGTTCCCATTATAGTCAAACCAAAACACACCTTTCTGGTTATCCCAGCAGATAATTTTCTGGCTTTTTTTTTTAAATAGTCTTGAAGCTGCAGAGCATTCACTATTCTACAGGGAAACGGAACAAGAGAGAAAAATAACATTTTTGTTATTCTAAGTCAATACTCTCATCAAGGATTCCCAAAATGACAAGAAAAAAGAAACTTTCTTCCCTTTGCTCTTGACTCCTGCTTGTTTTCATTAAAAATTTATTGTGTTATTAAAATGTAAGTGAATATTTGAAGCAAAGTGTACTGAATGAGCCACAAGCTCTTTTCTAAACCCATTATTACTGTCAAGAGCATCATAAATCCCTTCCACCTTGCCAGAGTCAGCTGAGCAGGGAGGACTTAAGCACCATTTCTTGTCATGCCAAACTGTAGCATCAGAGATTTTAGAAATCTGCCTAAAGATAATATAACATACCTAAAAGGACATTAGTGGTAAATTAAAAAAAAAATCCCCACTAAACATACTCAGGAAAATTGGAGCTTTTCTTAACCCATCACTCCATCACAGCACTCAGCACAAAAACACTTTTGCAGCTGCGTTTTCTGAGTTTCTTAGAATCATAGAATGGATTGGGTTGGAAGAGACCTCTGAAATCATCAAGCCAAACCCTTGGTCCAATTCCACTCCCTTTACCAGATCATGGCACTCAGTGCCACGGCCAAGCTCAGTTGAAAAACCTCCAGGGATGGGGAATCC
>JAWWEV010000044.1:2325373-2348023 GCA_035583235.1 Hafferia zeledoni | reverse complement strand
AGCTTTTTCACAGAACTCTTGTGCTTTAGGAACTGCACCCATGCCATGGCAGAGACCTGCTGCCTCCAGAGAGCCAAGCCATCCACTGACACCTTCCCCATGTCTGAGAGCAGGAGGGAGCCCGGCTTTGCCTCGTCAGAGTGTCGTGGTCCTGCCTCTGCCCACTCCTCCCCAGGGACGTGCTCATCTGCAGAGAGTTCCCACGTGCACATTTATGTCTAAGGCCACCTTCTAGGTTGTAATTCATGCACATGAATTACATTCATGCCACCTTTAGAGGCCTATCCAGGGGTTATTCCAGAGGAGCTGATCTCTTTGGCTTTGGATTTATATATCACAGCCATGACTGTACCTTCTTGGTCCACTGTGTCTTCTCCCTCCAGTTTCAGGAAGACATCCTCCAGGGTTGTCATGCTAACTCCATAATTGATAATTCCCTGCTCAGAGCAGCTGTCAAGGCCACTGAACAGATCTGCAGCACAAAGATAAAACAAGTGCATGAGCAGGTGTCTCCAGACCCCTGTGGTTCAGCTGGGTCAACCTGATTGGAGCATCTTTCGTGACAGAGAAAACAACAGAACAATGAAGGTCTGGAGGAACACAAAAACACCAGATCCACAGCTCATTGGAGATGTTTTCCTACTTATCACCATCATTTCAGACTGTGCATCCTCTGAGCAGTTGGGCTGTGGGGTGGTCAGATCATGGTGGGCACGGTGGGTGAGGGTCTGCCTGGTCACTGCAGGCACAGAGCGGGACAAGCTCTGTGGGGTTGTCTCTAATCACTGTCTTCATTTAACAGAAAGAAAACTGATCTCTCTCTAACACAGTTCAGCCTGCTGGGTTTGTCATTACAAGCAGTAGAAAAGCATTTGTTGCACAGTTTGATCTTAAACACATGGATGATAAAATTGTGTGGAAAACCCAAAATGCAACAATTTTGAAGTCCTGATGTGACTCCTGCAGAAAATCTCCCTTTTCATTTCACTTCCCCCACATTTGTGGTTATTTTCCCCTGTGAATAATTCTCAATTATGTTAATATACATAATATACCTGGGAATTTATTCACATTTTCTAATGGCAGTTTATATCTCAGCTCATACTGACGGTGTCCTGAGAATGTGGCATTGGGGATGTGCCGTTTAACCTGCGATGTCACGTTCTCCAGGTCACAGGACTCACTGACATGGATCCTGTCGGGTTCCAAAAACACAGATACTTAGTTTTGGAATAAAACCAACCAAAACCCACCTGAAGAAACAACAGCTATCATTTTATGTGCTAGGACGCATACAAAGAAAACTCTAGAAGACCTCATTCATTCCTTACTCTGGAGTAAAGTGCTGTTTCAGTTCATTTAACCAACTCTTAATTCATGTTTTGGTAACACCTACTCTACAGTTCTCCCTTACACTAGCTCTGGTGTTCCCTTATACATACATATTCCCAGGTATCACGTCTTGGGGCTGCAGTAGATACCTTAAATGGTAACAAATCCCCCATTTTTTCTTCAGGAACAGAGAGGAACCGACACACTTCAGCCTCCCGTGTGAAATAAAAGCCTTGCGGTCTGGAGGAAGGAAAAGCCGGAGGAATTCATAGTGCACACCAGTCATTCCAAACTTCTTTGGCAGCTGCCCCTCTCAGGGGCTTTCTGCCCCAGGGCTGCCCTGCAGAGATGCCCCGGGCCGAGCCCCTGCTCACCTGCCAGGATGTCGGCCTCGTCCATGAACTGGGTGCTGAACAGGATCACCCGTCCCGCTCGGTGCTCCCTCAGGAGGCTCCACACCTGGTGCCTGGAGAGAGGATCCAACCCAGCTGTTGGCTCATCCAGGAACAAAACCTGTGGGAGGGATGAAATCAGATGTTCCCCATCACCGGAATGGTTGCACATCTCTTGGGTTTGGTGTTCTGGAAGCCTCAGGTCCCAAAGGTGAGAGACCCAGGTCACCTTTTATCCAAGGGCAGCTGTCCTGGGAGCTGTGGGAGGTCAGGGAACTCTTCATCTGCTTCAAAAACAGACTGGCAAAGGGGGTTGTGAATTTAAAAAATAAAATGATGAGATTTATTAATTTTAGTAACTTTGAAGTCTGAAATCATGCACAAACTTTTAGCCAAATACACATATAAGATTTTAGTTGTGTTGGACCTGGATATTCCCTGTATCACAGAGCTGTGCCTGCTGCTTTGCTGCTTTACCTGGGGGTTTCCAAGCATGGCTATTCCAATGGATAACTTCCTTTTCTGCCCTCCACTCAGCTTCTCAGCTTGAGTGTCTTGAATGTTACTGATATCCAGCAGCTCCAGAATGTTCTGCACCTAGAACAGCACAGAGATGTCCACTCTCAGCACTAGTCCTCCCATCCTTCATTGGGGCTGATTTATATTTGAATTAGATACTGGGGAGAAATTATTCTGTGTGAGGGTGGGAAGGCCCTGGCACAGGTTGTGCAGAGTGGCTGCCTCATCCCTGGAAGTGTTCCAGGCCAGGTGGGATGGGGTTTGGAGCTTTGAATTTCAGAAGACACCACATCCAAGCAGACCCTTTGAGCTTCCCAGTGCAAAAGGAGCCTTTATGGAATCGTGGGGTTTCCTGCAGCCCCAAGTTGCTGTGCAGTGATGCTTTTCAGGGGAACACACACTCACCTCTCTCTCCACCTCTTTGGACTTGATGCCCTTGATTTCTGCAAAAGTTTTCAAGTTTTCCTTCACTGTCAGGACTTCAAACTGTGTGTTGAACTGAGGGCAAATGCCAATCATCTCTCTGATCTCTTCCCTATCTCCTGTTTCGGAGAGTCTGTAGTTGTAGACGGTGGCAGAGCCTGTTTACAGAGTGAAGGTGGTGAGGTGGAACGAACTGCTCTCCACAGCTTTGGAATCAAGGCCAGCCTATCCCAGCACTTTCCATCTTACCTTCTGAAGGGAAGGTGAGTCCACTGAGCACATTCAACAGTGTTGTCTTTCCAGCCCCACTGTGGCCGAGTAGGGCAGTGATCTGACCCTCATAAATATTTAAAGACAAACCTAGAAAGGAAACAACATCAAGTCTGGGAAGAAGTGAAGTTTCATTTGCCTCCACTCATTGTCAAAGCCAGGAGAAATCAAGAAGTACAAAAAGTAAGAGACAATAATTAGCCAAAAGTGCATTAATTAATGTAGGGCAAAGCTCTGGAAACCTTTAACTGAAAGCATAAAGAATTGCTTTCATTCTAGCAGAAAAGACAAAAATACAACAATAAAAAAATCTTTCTTCTCTTTATTCTTACAAAAAATAAAAAATTCAATAAAAACTGATCAAAATAGTAATAATTCTTATAAATTAATATCTGACATAAATTTTCAAACAATGCAAGTATTTTATTTCATTGACTGGCTGAAATATTTGCACAACTCGTTTTTTCTCAGCTTTAACAGGAATCAATAGCACAGCTTTCATACCTCTTAAAGCATCTGTCTTCTTGTCCTTCTTTTTATATGCTTTTTTAATATTGTAGAGTCTAAAGAAAAGTAAGGAGGTTATTAGTTTGAGATTTCTGTAAATGCATTTCCCTGGTGCCCTTTTACATTTTTATGGGCTTTGAGTTAAAATGACAGAAATGGCATAAAAAAATGTGAGTGGTGATGGGAAACAACTCTGAGATTCAGAGGTTTGGCATCCTCTCTCTCCAGGTGTGAATGTCACTACCTGGCAAAGACAAGGCCAAGCCCATTGCAATAGATGACAGTTTTCCAGTGGGTTGCCCTCTATGTTATTTTTGTCCCTAAAGAACATTTAAAGTCCATAGCAAAAACCAAACCTGCCATTGTTTATTAATTTATCTATATTTCACCATTAGTGATCACTCTGTATTATTTAGTTATCTGCGTTTTATCTCTAAATTTTGTCTGTGAAACAAAGTGTTTTGCAAGAGCCTCACGAACATGAGTCAAACCCAAGGCGATGGAAGGGGCATTAAACCCAACTACCCAATTCAACAAGCATGGAGAGCAGTCCCTTCTCCCCTAACCTGATGGCCTCCTTCCCCCTGAATTCGGGGGGCACTGGCTCTACATCATCCCCAAGGAGCTCCTCGGTGTTGGCTGCAGGTCTGGGAATCTCCCTGGTGGAGCCTCTCCTGCTCCTCATCCAGTACGAGGGTTTCAGGCAGAAGAAAGGGGGCTCTGGGATGCCATATTTGCCTGCCAGGAAAGCAAAGAAGATGATCTGCTATTAACCAAAGCCACAACCAAGATGCCACCCAAGACTAAACATTTAGGAGGTTCTAATAAGTACTTGGCTCCCCCAAAATTGGTACTTCATTCAGTTAAAAAAGCAGGTTTGGAGCAGAGGTAGAAAAGACAAGAAGTTTGGCTTCAGGGCTTTCTTTAATGAATTCAATACTTTATGTAATGAATTAAAATATTATTCCACACATTATTACACTGTAATATCATAAATAGTTTAACAGCAGCATAATTTGAAAGAAAAAACCACTAAATACCTTTTTGCCTTTGATTCTGTGAATTTCCTGCATGTGCCAGGGGCACAACAGCCAAAAACCAAACCCTGTTTTGGTTGTCTCAGAGAACCCCATCATTTCCTTGATACATTCCATGCAATCCATATAAATAGAAAGTATAAAAGAAGGAAGGAGGGTCATAAGCATAAATCAGCCCTACCTGGCAGAACTTTGTCGAAATACAGAGCCAACAGCATGTACAAGACTGAGTCAAAGGCCAGCATAATGTAGGTTGAAAATAAGAAGTGTGCTTCCTCCATGAGGTTGGAAAAAGAGAAACCCAATCCATATTTTTCTAAATGGAAAATCTGAAAAGAAAGGACGAAGAAGAAAAACTTTCAGGCTGGAAAACTGTGCACGTGCCATTAAACAATGGATCCAACTGTCTTTGTTAACCTGGAAATAAACTACAGCACTGACCAACTGTTCTGACTTTCTAGAAGGGAAGAGGAATAAATTCACAGGGAATAAATTTGCTCCATGCAGAGATCTTAACGCTTCAATCCAGAAACAGAGAGAAATGTTATTATTTTAGAGGAAATAATTCAAGAAACATGATATTGGCACCCTTGATGTGAGCAAGTCATGACAAAAATTGGATAATTTTACATAGTGATTGATTTAATCATATGGCAAATTAGCAGCAAATTCAGTGTCTTTTTCTGCTGGTGCAGCAATTTCCTCTCCCAGGCAGATTTTTATATATATATAAAGAAATCAAATATTAGATTACTGGAGCTAGAAAACATCACTCAGAGCTATGGAGAGATGAGTGATGGAAAACTGCAGACTCCTCCAAAGTGGTGATAGAGGAAGGATGGCAGCAGCAGGAATTCCCAGCTGTATTTGCACCATCTCTGCTGCCAGGAAGAGTCTCTGCAGTGAGAGGGGAATGATGGGGCAGCCAAGAGATGATGTCCCTGATGTCCCCGAGTCAACTCCTGGGCCCAGCCCTGAGGATAATGGTGCTGTTGTGTGCCAGGATGGGCTCGCTGGGGCTTCCTCGGGGTCATGTGGGAGCTACAGAAGTGCACAAGAGCAGATTTTTTTTTGTGACAAGGGCCGTGGTTGTCTTTGCTTTCATCTGCTTTTAAAACAGGGGGATGGGATAGGGACATTGGAGCCCCTCTTTGCTGCCCAGCAGCAGCTCAACTCCCATGGAGGCTTCAAATCAGGACGTGGATATAAGTGGGAAATACCTGGAGATTTTACAGCTGGACTTTGGAAATAAGGATATGCCTTCCTATGCCTGTCTGTGGCAGCAGGGGAAGGCTCAGCTGCAGAGGTGATGCCCCATACCTTGGCAATGCCCGTGTTAAATGCGAAGGGGCAGAAGAGACCAAGAAACAACTTCAGTGATTCTGGAACATGTTCTATCAGCACCGCCAGGCTCAGGCATCCAAAGATAAAGGTGATGAGGAACCCCATGGAGCTGACAAGTTTGGAGGTCTTTAAGAGGGAGCAGAGCAGGAAAACCAGATGGATCTGTAAGAACAGAAGTTTCCTTCAATCACTGAAGGAAATAATTATCTTTAACAGCAGCATGCCCAGTTGCCAGGCAAACAGAGCTCTGATGAGCTGAGTATAATACAATATACTAAAGCCTTTCTTAGTGGGTTGATCTGAGTTCCAAATCAGGCCTTTTGTAGCCTGTCAGACCTTCAGGCTGCAAATCAAAGCTGAGTCACAGGAGCCACTCAGCTGTTTCAGTCAGCAAGGCCATGCAAAGCACAGCCCTGAGCTCTGTGCAAAAAGCTCTGGAGTAACACTTAGGCACACCAACAGTGATAAATCATGTGGTAAGAAAATTTGGCTTTAAAGCCTGACTTACACATGCCAGGCCATAGAGGAAAAACAGCAGCAAGATCGCAGGGAAGCTGCTGACGTAGAAAGGCTCCCGCAGCACGAGGGCCGTCAGCAGGCAGGACATGACCAACACATAGAGAGAGTACAGCAAACTCCAGGAGAGCCTGGGCACAGAAAAGGGCCATTACACTGCTGGTTAATTAATTACTGTTGTTATGACTTCATCTCCCACATCAGAACCATTTTAAATTTAATTATTAATTATTTCCCGTGGTCAACTCCTTTACCTAATAGGCAGAGCACAGAGCAAGATCCACCTGAGGAGGACATACCCAAGGAAGAAGAGTACATCAGTGTCAGGCTCAACTCTCTGGTTTGTCCTTAGAGTGCTGGAGAAAACTGATGAACTCATTTAACTTACAAACAGACTGCACAAATGCCCAGGAACACACTGACTCTGACAAACAGGTTGGAGTTCAAAAAGAACTCACCAAAACGCAGTATCCTGCAGCCCCATCGTGTTCATCAATACTTTGAGCTTCTTCTTTTCTCTTGTAACATTCATTGATAGGAAATACATGAAGGGAAAGAAGCACATCACGACAGTGATCATGAAATAACTGTACTCGATTGTAATCGAGAAGATGACGCTCCGGGACTTCATTCGGACTCCAGCAATTGATTCCATTTCTTCCCAGACAGAATGATTTGTCACCATCTAAAGGGATTCAAGGTCAGCATTTTGTTTATTTTCTACAGTGAGGTGTATTTATATAAGAAACCTTCTGACTCATCCTCCCACAATTAATGTTTTAATGCAGCTTTATTTTCTGACAAACCCATTTTTAGAGAACAATTTAGTTAAGAACCATTTACTAATGAGCTCCAAAGAAGAGGCAAAAGCAGAGAGAAAGATGAAAAACATCACTTAGCAAGTATCATATTTGTCTCTTCCCCTGACAACTGTTTGCGAATTGTGACTCAAGTTTATAAACTTGAATATGAAAGTTTATAAACTCTAAACTTTCAGTCTCTAAATAAAGGTAGAGCCTCAAAGATGTTGCAGGCAAATCCATCCTTCTCTCTTTTTTGTGATATTCCCACAGGCCTTTGCCTTCCTCAGTGGCTGAGCTGGCTCACCTCTATGATGGCAGCATCGATGCTGGCCTGCAGGGACAGGAACCCTCTGTACCAGTACGTGGGGCTCTGGCAGAACCTTGAGGAGAAATCGTAGCAGCTGTCTGCAAAGTGAAGGGCATCACAGGTAAGAGCATTGAAAGGTGGTCGATTTTCACTACAAAAAGTGATGACAGGAATACATTTCCACCATGGGAAAGTCTTCAAATGGGCAGTGGCAAAAAACCCCAATGAACAAGCCCCCACAATTTATTCAGTCTCTGAACATACATGGATTTTCCCGACAAAGCAATGCATGTCCATGCCAGGCAATGACCCACCCAGGAATCCTCCTTTGGCATTACCTATGTATCCAAAGGCTTCATTGGGAATAACCACGTCCATAGTTCTAAACCTGAGGTGATAGGAGAAATCGTCCTTAAATACAACCCCTATAATTTCATTATTCGAAATCCAGGCTTTTTCCAGGGCTTTCTCATTGTCCACTGCCTGTAGTTCTATACCTGTGGTGTGCAAGAAAAAGATTTCAAAGGGTTTTTGTAAGTCTGGAAATGTGTCGACAGGCATTGGGAGTATATTCTGCTTTTTCAGCATTGTAGCTCCCCCTCTCCCAGTTCTCACTGAGATATTTACCTTTAAATACTTCGTGCTTTACCAATTAAGAAGTGCAGCTCAAAAGAATGAACCAACGTGTCTTAAAAGGATTAGGAAGCATCAGGTAAGGCAGAGATTTACAGTTCAGAAGAACACAGTGGCCTAACGAGTAATTTAAATATCAGAGAAGAAATATTTGTGAAAAAGGAGGATTTGGGGTGAAATTTCTCTCCTGGCCACTAAAACACAGTATGTGTGTAATAGGTTAAACAATGAGGAAACTCGGCATCTAAAAAGCAAAACCCACCCTTCATGACAGAGCTCAAGGCCACTTTCTTCATGATGTGCCTGGTGGTGGCAGTGACGGGTGTGAAAGCCACGGTGACCCCGGTGGCGTTATAGGCAGGGTCATCCAAGTGGCCGAGCTGGCCAAAGGGCACCTCGGGGTACCGGATGCTCCACATGAACGTGGACACGATGAACAGCACGGGCAGGAAGAGCAGGGACAGCATCCACTCCTGGGCATGGGGGAGAGCAGGGAAGAGGCTTTAATGATATATAAAATAAAGCAGTATAACAGCATATCCTTTGAGGGATTAAAGTCTAGACAGAGGAACTCAGTCATGCTGGTTTCTTAGACACTAAGATGGTGATGAAGGTGTTGAGACTCTTTGGATTGTGCCCATCACCTCAGGAAATCACTTTGCTCAAAGAGCCCTTCTGAGCTCTCATGGGTCACAAACCAGACATAAAAATCATCAGTTAAAACATTAAAGTCTCCAAGTGTTCATTACCAGTCAGGCTTTACAAAATTACTTCAGCTTCTAATTTTACCCAGAGAATTTCATGTCTAGGGGCAGGCAGGGACTGGTCATTCTTGGTGCTTAACTATTGTTTTCTGGGTTTATATTTATTTTTTTCTTACCTGCAAGCTCTGCATCTTCATCCTCCACTTGAGAAGGACATTTTTCCACAAGAGAATTTTAGTTTGCTGGATGACACTCATGTTTCTATGCAGTGTCTTCATCTTTGAACCTGCAAACAATTTTTAAAAGAAATTACTTGCTAGAACAGCAGCGACTGCTTTTATTTGCACAGTCCTTGCAAATATGCACAGTGACGCTTTCTTCCCCTTTTCACAGCAGGAAAGGGCTGAAGCCTCTCAGATGTTGTGTGCTGAGCACAAGCCACCCCCACAGCACGGATGCCAAGGGACCTCATCATGCTCAGCACCCTCCAACCCTCCCGGCTCAGCAGCAAACACTGGTTATAACCAGAATTTCAGCCTTTCATGCTGCAGCATGGTGAGGTTGGGAGGAGTTATTTAAGAAATAAAACAAGGCAATATCATACTACATGACCTAATTGGCTTGGGTGGGCTTCATATCCGAGGAATAACAACAATACAGGCAATTAAAACTACTACAATCCTCTTGCATGTAATTTTAATTGTGTTATGGGCTCCACACCAAGTGTTGAGCAACTCCTGGCTGTGGTGTGAGCTGAGCTCATTTGAAAAACAGCATCAGTTGAAGGCAGCTGGGAGCAAAGAGAGGACAAATTCTTGGAAGTGGTTGGGAGAGATGTCTTTGCTGGGATATTAATGAAAAACAAATGAGAGAAAAACCAGGTAGCCATGAGCATGATTGGTGTGTCACTCCCAGACACGGCACATCCTCAAAAAGACCTGGTCTAAAAACCCCAAGGAATTTTTGCCTGGATTAATTCTGGAGGAGCAGACTGCAATAAGAAGGCTGTCAGACTACTTTGCAGATGACATATGTGCATATTAACCATCAGTAAAATAATTGTGAGTAATTTTAATGAGCAAAAGGACTAAGTGCCCACTCACATGGCCAAACTGCTCTGCTGTCACATCTGTAGCTAAAATCTGCTTTCAAACAAGATCCTTATCTTCTAGAAGGGATTCTCAGGTAGAACTCTCAGAGCAGTTACAGATTTAATCCTTTCAAGCCTTCCTGCCATACAGAAGGAAGATTTATGTTGTCCTGTTCAAGCTTTCCTGTCACATGGAAGGGAGATCTGTGTTTTCCCGTTCCCCTGGGGGACGATGGATCACAGTGCTGACAGGCAAACTGCAGTTTATCTTCTTCCAAATATTTACACTCAGCCCCTGGGAGAGGCATGTCCCGATGTAATGAGACAGCAGGCACTGAAATGCTGCAAGAGCAGCTGCAGCAGATGGTCTTCCCGTGGCGCACACTGCCAACACGTGCACTGGCACACGGGAGGGCAGGGCACAGACACAGCCCCGGGGCAGGAATCTGCTCTGGTGCCAGCAGCTCTGAAGGGATTGTTTGTTAATAGATTATCTCACTAAACTCAGGTATATAAAAATTTGAGTTTAGGCTAAGTAGAGACGTCTAGACTTCCTTGAGGAAACCAAAGTAAAACTTGCAATTGCCTGGTCACTTTTTCACCCAAGGTGAGGTGTAGGATGTTGTTCATTACCTGTCTGCACTTTCACCCTGACACGGGGGTTGTGTCACAGCTCAAGCAGGTTTCCACTTTGTCCTTTGTTCTAACAGTCACATGGATTAACCTGACAAGCTGATACACCCAGGAGATCCTGGGTGGGATGGAGAGCTGGGACACCAGGTCCCCATCATGGACATCCCACATGTCCCCACCCCCGGTCACCCCTCGGAGCTGACTGACCCCAGCCACTGCTGCAGAGTTTGGGGAAGTGAGGTAGGACTGATTTCTTTGCTCCTGCACTGTTTCAGGTGAAACTTTTAAGAGTGTAAGATGGACAAGAATTTAAAATTCAATCTTTAGCTTACCCTGCATGTAGGGAAAGGAATCTGTTCCTTGTATGTGCTGGATTAAAGTACTGAGCTGAGCTGAACCTACAGCATCCTCTTAGCACCAAGAAACACTGGAAATAAACCTCTGCTGTCAACTGAACTCCACTTATGTGCTAGGTTAAAAGGGCTCTATTGCCTTTAAACAACCCCTAAGCTTAATCACAAGCTTAAGTCAGCCTGTTAGAAAGATGCCCAGTGCCCCACCTACACATCTGTATCCTCACCTCGCATTATTAACGAAGTTACGATTTACTGGGTGTTTTCACACCTTTAAAATAACATTTTTTATTTGCTTTATGAAGAATTGTTAAGTCTTACCTTAAGGGAAGGTTTGGAAGGGACCCAGAGCTTGTCCTTCACCGTGTGCCTGTGGAAGTGGAGATGCTGAGGTTCCCTGGGATGGACTGGCCGGCTGTCCCGGCGCTCTCTGTGCTCCTTTGTCCACGCACTCGTTTTTTCACTCAGGCACTTCTGCAAAAGGCATTCCTCACACTATCACTTCTCTTTTCCCTGGCTTCCTTCCCCCTTCCTCCTTGGCAGAGTTTCAGTTTTATTTGTGTTATAAAAAGCAAACAGAGCACTTTGCTGTTGAGTCGCTGGAGCGGATTCTCTGAAAAGTTGCTCAGGAAATTCTTGAGTCTGGGCCAAGAGAAGAAAAACAAGCCCAACAACAAACCCCACAAAAATCCGTTCTCTGGCAAACTCCATTGTGTTTCTCAGTGCAGCAAGAGAGGCTGAAGTCAACAGCGATATCACAGCAGAGGCAGGGGGGAAAACGGTGGCTCTCCCTCCTCTCTGAATGGCAAAGGTCGTGTTGGAAAACTGCTCCTGTGCCACCATCCCCGGTGCAGGAGCAGCAGTGAAACTCTGCCTCCTGGATAGCAACAGCTCTTCTGGTTAAAAAACATATTGTAAACATTGAAATAAAAGTCTCTCGATGAGCTCTGAGCCTCTAAATGGGCTGGGTTTGATTTCATGCCCAGGCTGTGGAGCGTGGCTGTCCCTGGATCTCCCACCGCAGCATCCCTGGGAGCAGCACGGCTGAGAGACCTGCGGTGGGAGGGAGCATGACCAGCTGGGGCAGAGGCTGGGCTTGGAAATGGAGCTGGATTTGCTTCCCTCTGCTCTGCCTAGCAGGAAAAAAACACCCCTAAGATTTCAATAACATTCTGATGTTTCGGAGCAAGGCAGATTGCAGAGGCACAGTAAGGCAGGACACAGGATGAGGTTAAGACCTGACCCCAGTGCATCTCCTGGGTGTCCAGACCTTTCCCAAAGAGAATAAAACCCAACCCTCAGGCAGAGAGGTGGATATGCCAGTTCCCAGTCAGTGAAGCTCAAGCAAAGACCTTCCTGCCCACCTCCTTGGCTGAGCACTGATGTTTGGAGACCCACGTGGAAAGCAGCTCTCTGGGGGTGGCTGTTCTGGGGACTTTTCCTGCCTGGAACAGGCCATGTCTGTGCCACGGCAGCCACCTGCTGGTACCTGCTTGCCCACACCCCTGCCTGCACTGCCTGGACACAGGTCTGCCTGCCTAAAGCACCTGCATTCTCCTTGCCTGGGTCCCACACCTGCATCATCTATACCTGTAGCACCAGCGGCATCCACAGGGTGGGTGAGGGTCTTGCTGCTCTGTCCATGCCATGAGATGGCACTGCCCCTGTCCCCAGTAGGTCCCCAGCCCAGCCTTTCCCAGAGGCTGACGATGCTGGGGGACAGGACGACAAGTCACCAGGAGAAACACCTGGCTGCCTGAATAAGGAAAGTTTCCATTATATTTAGGGTTTTTTCTTTTAAATTTATTCTTTAAATCTAGCCTGGCAGGCAGATGTTTCCGAGGGGATGCTGATCTGCTCAGACAGGGTCAGGGTGCTGGTGCTCACCCTCATCTCCCCCATTTCCCCCAGACACCCACAGGGGTGGGTGCTGTCAAGAAGCCCACCCCATCTTCTCAATGACTAATGCAAGGTTCAGCCTGCTGTCCTTCTTCAGCTTTTGGGTCAAAGAACATCTCATTTTGACTCTAGATAATAATTGAGAGTTTGTAGATGGTGATGTAAGAGCTGTCAGTTCTCATTACATTTTTCCAGGTATTGCTGAGTCCTTTCCTCTCTGTGTGTCCCCAGTCACAGGGACCAGAGAGGGGCCAAGGTGACCTGAGGTGGAACACACAGCAACAGCATCTTTTGGATCAAAACAGACCCACATCCCTCCACCAGAAATCACCACCTCCCTGGCCACATTACACCAGCCAGAGAGATGCTTTTCAGGACTGAGCAAGGCAAAGCCCTGGTGACCTCCTGCCATAGATGAGTGAGGTGTCAGAGCCTCCTCTGAGCTCGAGTATGATCCTCTCCAGTGACCAAGCCCCAGCCCCAGCCACAGCCTCCCTCACTGCCTTGGGACCAGCAATTCATCCCAGCAGGGCTATTCCTCAGCACAACCAGTGGGTCAGTCTGAGCAGGGGTACAGGTGAACATCAGGCATCAATTTGTCAAAGGATAAAGGCTTTATTTATTAAAATAATAATTCTTTTCTTCTTTGTGAGGCAGAACACCAGCAGAGCTGGATGTGCTCTGGTCTGGGTAACCAAATTCTAGGGCTGCAGGTATCAGTAACACTGATGAAATACACTGAATATTTTCAGTATGTCTCCAAGAGTCAGGGGTGAAGGAGTCTCTGCTCCACAGCCCTGTTGGATGCTGCATCCAGATCATGCTCCTCTGCATCCCTGGTGATGTCCAGAAATATCTGTAACATGACACAGAGGAATCAACCCATTACTGCCAAGGACTGACAGTTTTTGTGCTGGTCATGGGTTATTTCTTCCTTTTGTACAGGCAGTTTCTAACCTGGAACTCCCATGTTAACATACCTGTTGCAAAGTGTTCAATGACAAACTGTACTCCTCAAACCTGAAACTCTGTTTAGCTGCAGAGAGATGGAGAAAGGATCCTTAAAACCCAAATCCACATAACCAACTGGAAAGCCAGCTCCTTACTTGATTGATTGCTCCCTTTTACCTGCTTCTAGCTTGAAGAAAGACTGGGACAGGGGTAGTGCATCTGCCATTGGTATCTTGTAGATGAGCAAGGAAGAAGTTCTGAGAAGGTAATAAAAATGAATTCACCATTTTGTGATAGAGCATCAAAGTTTGGGGGGGCTTGTAGGGTAACTGTGCTCCCAGATAAACCACTGAGCAGGGTCAGTGGGAGCAGCAGAGCATCCCAGCACAGAGCCAGCCTGGGGAGGAGCCCCAGGGCACTCACCTTTCCTGCCGAGCCGCGCAGGGGAAGAGCTTCAGAATTTCGGTGTGGAGGGCATCGCTTTGGGCCGTGTCTGTCAGCCTGATTTCTAGGTGGTAACTTGTGCCAAACTTACTTTTGAGACCCTCAAGGGCACCGATGTACCTGCAGGAGAGGGAAAACATTGCTCAAGCCACCACAGTCAGCAAATAAAGCAGTTGCTGGGGTTGAGCAGCAGATGTACCTCCTCTTAGCCACCAGCTCTTTATGTGCTGGCGAAACACACAAAAACTGGTTGTTACACACTTGGGACAACCCAAATCAGGATTCTCTAGGAGGTTGGGAAGACAAAAATCCCAATAAACCCAAACCCCACAACCTCCCAGACTGAAAGGCAGGTGTCCCCCTGGTAAGGGCTGTGCCCACCGGAGTCGCCCCGACACCAGGATGGCCACACGGTCACACATCGCTGCCACCTCCTCCAGGTGCTGCGTGCTCAGGATGGCTGCTCGCTCCCTGCTCCTCATGCAGCTCTGCATCATCCTCCTGGAACAGAGGGATCGTAGTTACTGCCCAGGAATAGCCAAAAAACCCCCTCCTGGTTTATGTCTCCCTCCTGGTTTATGTCTCCCTCCCTAAAAATAACTGACATGATAAAATTATTAGAAAGGGGATGACTATTTAAAAGACTTTGATTAATTTGCTTCAAGATGACATGGATGCCAATGTTGCAATTTGTCATGTCAGCATCCCTCCAAATTTTGTGCTTTTGGTGTAAACTGTGGGTGAAAAGCTACAGCAACCACTAGGGCTGAATGACTAAAGGAAGAAATACCTGTAATTTTTTCATTTTCTCTGCAGAAAACAGGATTTTTTTTGTCATTTGTACCAAAATCATGGGTTCAGTTGGTGTCTACTGAGACTTATTTTGGGTGTATTACCATCAAGATTTACAGCAAGACCTTCCTGCCTGCTGGGTGAGGAGTTCAACCAGTGGTCCCCCATCCCTTGGGCATTAGGAAAAAGGGAAAACACGGGTGTATCTGCCACTGAGGCAGAACCTCTTGGCTGCCCAAGGGTTAGACCCACCCCCATCCTGTTAAAACCCTCGTTTCTGCTGCTCACCACATGCGGCGCTGCCCTTTCAGGTCCATTCCTGCAGAGGGCTCATCCCAGAGCATCACTGCCGGATCCCCCAGGATGCTCAGAGCAAAGCACAGCTGAAATGGCAACGACACGAGGTCAGGTCTGCTTTACCTTCCCCACAAAACTCTGAGTTGTCTTTGTTACATCTTAACCCCCTTGAATCTTTTCAAAACTGAAGCTCTTGATTCCAAAGCTCAAGAATGGAGATTTAAAAAACCCACCCACTTCAGGTGTTCTCAGTTCACATTTTAATCCCTCAAAATCAGATTTCCCCCAAACTCCTAAGCCTGCCAAAGATGAGAAAGTGCTTTTCCATCCCATTTACTGGCAGATGCATGTGGTGGGGCATGAAGGGATGATTACCTTGTAAATCCCATTTGTGGTTAGCACTCATTAGACACACAGTGCAGGAGAGTGGGGAAAGAGGAGGGAGGAACCTGCCAGGCTGGATTCAAAAGCTATTGATGAAAATAAATGATCCCAGGAACTCTCTCAGCTGAAGGTTCTCTCTGCACCACATCCAAGGTTTGCTCAATAGCAAAGACAAATGTAACATGTACCTTTCTGGCTTCTCCTGCAAGTAACTTCCTAGCTGGGGTCTTGAAATGCTTCAGGAGATCCAAGGCCTTTGCTATGCTGTGGGGAATGGAAAAGGAAAATACCAAAATGATCATTTTGCTCTGCAAACACTGGTCAGGGGTGCTGAGGAACCAGACACTGACATATTGGTTTGGCTGACACACATCACCACCTTGGGTTACTTGGTGATTTTACTCCTAACTTGGAAGGTAAATGAAGGAATTTTTGCAGAAATTCCAGGCAGTAAGTGCAACTAATGAGAGAAGCAAGTTATTCATGTCACTGGCCGTGAACTGGGGCAAGTCCAATTTTTTTTTTGACATTTTCTAGTCAAACAGGCTAAAACCTTTATTGGGAAAGGACTGAGAACAGCACACAGTATGAGATCTCATCAGAAGATCCTGTTTCTCCAAGCTAAAGAGGCATTGAAGGTTCTGTCTCTTAATCACAGAATATCCTGAGCTGGAAGGGACCCACAAGGATCATCAAGTCCATCTCCTGGCCCTGCACAGGACCATGCCCAAGAGTCACACCATGTGCCTGAGGGTATTGTCCAAATGCTCCTTGAGCTCTGTCAGCCGTGGTGCTGTGACCACTAGCCAGGTTTATTAGCAGGAAAACCTTTCCCTGACCTATAGAATTAGAGTATCTTGGGCTGGAAGGGACCTTTCCTCTGCAGGGAGGAAGAACTGAGAGCTGAGATCCTTTGGCTTCATACCTGCTGATGGTAAGAGCTGCATCTTCTTTCCTCATCCCTCTCACGGCAGCAAATGCCTCCAGATGCTGCAGCACCGTCAGGTCTGGCCAGAGAGGGTCCTGCTGGGGGCAGCAGCCCAGGCCCCCCAGGCTGCCCTGCCCTGGGGAGGGGGCAGCTCCCTCCTGGTCCCTGAGCAGCACCTGCACAAACACAACCACACCCGGGGTTGGGGCGTGTTGGAGTCACAGAATGGTTTGGCTTGGACTTTAAAGCTCAGCCAGTCCCACCCTCTGCCATGGGCAGGGACATCTCCCACTAACCCAGGCTGCTCCAAGCCCTGTCCAACCAAGCCAAGTTGTAGCCAGTTGTGTAGTCAGCAGACACTTGTGAGTGGTCATTGTGTGGTTGCCCAAAAAGCCTCATGGACAGGGTGATCCTGCTCCATCTGACTTTTCACTGCCACAAAACTTGGTGTAATAGTAGCAATGCAAGACTCTCTTTTCCTAGTAATACTTTTCTGTTTCTACCATTCAGTCCCAAATCTGTAACAGCAATGGCATTTCCACGCCCCCAGCACATGTCATTAATCATTCTGCACATAATTAATTGATGGACTGTTACTGGTCTAATAGTACCCACATTCATTTTCAATTTCCTGATTTTGCCAAGATGTTTATGAAGAGTGTTATTTTTGGGTTTTTCACATTTCAACATTTCCTAAAAGGGTTGTGAAATTTTAACAGTGGGTTTCCAATGCCCACCGAAGATTTTCTGTAGCCCAGACTCTTAAATCTGTAACATTGGCTTTGATGAAAAGTAGGACGTGCTTGAAGTAAATCAACACTTTCTTCTCACTTCTGTAAATATCTGAGGTGTCTAAATTGTACATACATGTCCATAAATTCCCTGACTGAAGGGCTGTGTTGCTGGCTTGTCTTAGCATATCCTTAATTTGTAAAAGCATCAAGGTCATCTCTGCAGCTGCTCCAAAGGAGCCACCTACCTCCCCAGCAGTCACTGCTACATCCCCAGAAATCATGTTTATAGTTGTGCTTTTTCCAGCTCCACTGGGTCCTAATAGACCTAATACTTCTCCTGGAACAAATATGAGAGAACTATTAATAAAAATTATTAAGACCTTTTTCCATCTGTACTAGGCAATATCTAAAAATCCAGTAGGAGAGAGGATTGTCCAATAACTTATCCCATAAATTAAAACTTTGAATGCAGGAGAGCCTGAAGTTCCTGGTTGCCCACAAGAAGATTCTAACAAAAAAATTGTCTCCAAATGTGACCTTCACTTCAGATGTTAGTCATTTATAGGGAGTGCAGCAAAATACTTGAACCTTTTTTCACACTAAAAGAAAGGTTTTTGACAGCAAGTTTCTTCTTTTTCTTAAAGATGGAAGAGACTTTCTTGACTTCGTATTCCTTGCGCAAACTGTTGACAACAATCGAGTCCTGTGAAGAGATGAAAAGGGAAATAAAACTCTCCTCCTATCCCATAAAACAGCTGATCTGTTCTTACCATTAACTATGACTCTTTAAATGAGAAAATTTCCCAATTAAAAATCCAGGAAACAGAGGAACAGAAAAAAAGGAAAATAAGCAGAATGACAATAAAAATAGTAGTGTCAGCGAAACTCCTTCTGGTGTTGGGGTGACCATGAGCTGGAGGGAGAGATCAGATCAGTAGATCTGAGTCCATGAGCTCAGAAAGTAGAGATCTTAAAGCAGCTAAGAAAGCACCCTGAAAATGGAGAGAGAGAAGGAGAAGAAGGCAGAGGGCTGGATTCACCTCGTCCTGCTGCAGGGACACCATCGCGCTCCGAACCCTCTCCCGCTCTGCCTGAACTTCTGGGGGCTCCTCCCCAGCAGGGTCCTTGTTCTGCTTGGTGACCACTCTCCTCTGCTGGATCCTACAAGCCAAGCATGAGAGGTGGCATCACTGGGAGTCACTTCCAAAAAGGCTCATGTTTCCCAGTTTGTTCCCAGGGCAGTGCCAATGCAGCCACTGCAAAATGTATTTGAACTCAGGGAGCTCAGAGAATATCCTGAGCTGGAAGGGAACCCATGAGCTGTCCCACAGACAGTGTTTGCTCAGATATTTATTCATTTATTCACTAAACTCTGCTGGCTTCCTTGTGAAAATACAGGCCAAGTTTTGCTTTTCCTTCATCAGTAACTGTTCACTGGTTCTCTGCTCCCACACTCCAGTGATCTCTTCAAGGAGAATTAAAATACACACAGCAGGTTTTCAAAGCAATTTGGGCGTCTAATCCAGAGTCTCAGAATATTCTGAGGTGGAAGGGACCCAGAAGGATCATCGAGTCCAACTCAACCCAGCTGATCACATTGTCTAATGTTTCAAAATTCATTACTTTCTACAAATCTGCTCCCACATGACTTAGGTGGTCAGTGTCCTGCTGTTGGTGACACAGAAGCAGGGAGCAGGTGGCAGATGACCAGCCTGAGGAAGCTTTAGGGGAAGTCTCCACCCTACCAGAAGCAATACTGGCATGTTTGAAAAGGAGCTGAAATGCTGGATTTCAATTTATAATCTATCCAGCTGCAGTGAAATGTCCTGAAACCTCAGATATGACCCTTAATAGAAAGAAAAAAGCTTAAATCCCAATTTTTATCCTCTCAAGGACATTGTAGTTCAACTGATCTTCTATTGCAACACACTGGGTGGCAATTTGCCTCCAGACACATTCAGGGAAACTCCAGTAAATTAATTTGGGAACTGTAATGACCCAAAGGAATTAAAAATCCCTCCCCTTGTTCCTGGTTTCCTCCCCTCCAGATAAACTGGTTAAAACTGAAAATATGAGGTTTATCCACATTTTTCAAAGTATCTTTAAATTCATTCCGCCCTTCCCTTCTGTTGTCAGGGGTGAACCAGGAGGGCCCTGCCTGGCTGTGCAGCACCAAGCCCACCCAATCCCACTGGGATAATTCTGGCTCACAAGGAACCCCTGGCACACACCTGAAGATGGGATCAAATGCTGTAACTGCTTCTCCACATCTCATCTCCAAACAGCGCAGGAGGAGAGTGAAAATTATACAGTGGATGTATGGCTGGAAACCAGAAATGAATTAGGTTTGTATGGACACAAGGTAACAATATACTTGATTAATTCTAGGGGATAAAGGAACCTCTCTCATTTCTTTCAGCTACTGAAAAGGGGGAACTAATTAAATTGATGCTTGACATACATTTCCATCTGATATGCAGATCTTTTGCAAAAGCCTTGAATTCTTACTGCAGTTTTAATCCAGATAATCTGCATTCCAATAGATCCTACAGCATCAGGGATCACACTGTTCTTTTGCAGAATATTTAGTTGATTAATAATACCTCTGCCTTAGACATGAGGTCCATTTAACACCCCCTTTCCCTCCCCAATTTTTTCACATATTGTATCATCCCAGTAACATCCAGGGGTCACATGAGGCACAAGGCCATGATTACTTGGATGTGCCTCCCCTGACAGCCCTTAATGTGAAACTTTGACCATATAACCCAGGGCTTATTTGTGAAGAGAGTTATACAAGCCCAGTACAAGCCCACTGCATCAGAACAGTCATCCTTTCCAAAGCAATCATCTTCAAATTGCTCCTTACTGCAAAGACAGCCATGAAGATGTGATTCCATAAGTGAAAAGTTTCGTCATCATGAGATATTAGGAAGCTCTACAAGAGAAGAGTATCAGTCAATTAGAAAAATTCCTTAGCATGGTGTGCCTGAGTGTAAGGACAGAGCAAGTGTGGGAGGTTGGGATGCTCAGCTTTTCTTCAGGATGGGATAAAGGAGCTTTGAGCTGCACTTTGGGTTTGGTTCATGCTGCCTCAAAGGGTGGTGGCTTCCTTGGCCACAGTAATTCAGAGGGGCCTCAAATCAGATCAGGTTAGATCGACCTTTCTCATCATTGCTTCTCTCTTTCAGGTTCTTTTACTTTCTGCCAGCTCACTTCCTTCCTCCTGGTCTTCCTGCTCCACTTCCTTCCCTCCCATGCTACCAAAATACAGCCCTTTGCAACAGCTCTTCCTAACTAAAGAAATCAAAAATATCTCCATCAAACAAAAGATGAACAACTCAAATCTTGGCCCCTTCTCTCACTCCCCAGCCTGAATCTTTTCTTCTCCTCTTGTCTATCCTCACTCACTCCTTCTGACAGTTGGCACTTTGAGACAGGGAATCTGGAAAGTGCCTCTTGCTTTGCCAGTTTGCACCCTTAGGACCATCATGGAGTTTAGTAGGACATGTTTTACTTACTAGTCGAAAGAACATCGCGAAGCCCAGAGGTGGAAACACAGGAATCACATTGAAGACATAGTAAAACACTCCATGATAGTCACTGATCATATAGGCAGCATAATTCACCTGGAATAATGCAGAAGGGTTTCCAATATCAATTTATTATTGCTAAAACACAGGTTCCTTGTCATGGATTTGGGTTATTCTGCTGAATATTGATATATTTGAAACAAAGCCTCAAATGTCAATGCATGTAAACCAAACACTTCAGAGTGAAGATGCTCTTCACTTACCACAACGAAGATCAAAACCCAAATGTAACGATTGCTTCGTCTCCTGCGAAACGTGAAGGCAATTAAATAGACGAGGAGGACAAGAGATGCTCCATAACCAATGATGCAAATGACCTGGAGAGAGAGACTGGGGTCAGTGACACAGAGGGGCATGGGGACACATGGACACCTGCCTGGAGCAGTTCATTTGGAATAAAACAATTAAAGCAAAATCCCCCTGGGAAGTGAGGGAGTGGGATTTGTGTCTATCTGTTTTCCTGCACACAAAGAGCTCACCAGGGGCAGGAAGGTGTCAGCCTGCAAGGGACAGGCGCGGGTGACGAGCACCAAGATCCCAAACATGAGAGAGAAGAGGGTCCAGGAGAGTGGAATGTCCACCAGTGCCTGCCCACACCAGTATGCTGAGGGGAAGAGCCCTGCATGCCGGAGCTGGGAGCGAGCCTGGAGCTGTAAATGGGAACAGGAAACTGAGTTAGAAGAGTCTAAAACACCATTCCTGCTCCTCCTCCTTCTCTGTTCCTTTGCTCCTCCCTTCCCTGGCTGAGCCTTCCTCTCCTTCCCAAGTACATACAAGTCTTAGTCCCACTATTGTTTCAAACCACATCATTTCAAAAAAGGAAAAAAAATCATTCCAATCTCAAAATATTTATTAACATCCAAATTATTCCAAGCCCCAGCTGATTCCCTGGGATGCAGAGAAATGTATTGGGTACAACATTGTGCTCATATGGCTGTATTTCTTCTAACATCCTACATAGAAATCACAGAATGTCAGAATGGTTTGAGTTGGAAAGGACCTTAAAGATAATCCAGTCCCACCCCTGCCATGGGCAGGGACACCTTCCACCAGCCCAGGTTGCTCCAAACCCCATCCAACCTGGCCTTGGACACTTCCAGGGATGGGGCAGCCACAGCTTCTCTGGGCACCCTGTGCCAGGGTCTCACCCCAGTAAATAACTGCTCTCCAGAGATATTGTATTTACATTCATTTCTTGGGTAAGACCATCTACAGCTTGTGCTCTTTACCTTGTAGTCCTCTGTGCTGCTCACTGCAAAGAGAGGAGGCAAACCAGCAGCCAAAATCAGCAGGTAGTCGAAGCAGTTGAAAAAAATATAGTTCTTTATATCTGGGGTTTGTAGCTGTGGAGAGAAATTCAGGGTCACCCATAATGAACAGCTGCCCAGGGAAAATCTGGCTCATAGGATGGTTGAACAGGTAGGTGAGTAAGAACACTAATGATAACTTGTGTTTAAGAACAGAAAACAAGGCAAAAAAAGAAAAACAAAAGGCATTTGGCATCTTAGAATTTGCAGAAAGTACTTGGATTACTGTAAATTGTTGGGGATAGAGGCCAGCTTTTTGGAGCTGATTCTTGCAAATTGGATGTTGGAGAAAGGCAAAGTTTGCAAGTATCACTGTTGTATTGGACCATATTCATCCTCATGGAGTGGTTTGGGTTGGATCTTAAAGATCTTCTCATCCCAACCCCCTGCCATGGGCAGGGACACCTTCCACCAGCCCAGGTTGCTCCAAGCCCTGTCCAGCCTGGCCTTGGACACTT
>JAWWEV010000044.1:2279074-2315573 GCA_035583235.1 Hafferia zeledoni | reverse complement strand
CTCACATGGTGCCCTGACTTTAGGTTGGACCTACCGTGGAGAGGCCAGATGTGAAGGCAAAAGGACTGAAGAGATTTAAAATCCATCCTGAAGATGGTGGTAAAACATCCAACAGTGTCAAAAACCCCACTGACCCCAAGAGGATGTGCAGGAGAAATCCCACAAAACTGGTAATGTTTGGCTGCTTTAACAACGAGCTGATCATGAAAGTGAAGTGGATCTGCAGCAGAGAAAACCAGGAGTTAGTAGGATGGCAATTAAACAAATAACATGAAAATAGGAGCAGAATTAGAGACCCAGCTGAGTTGCTGTTGTCCCCTGCAGATGCAAATGGCATATCACAAGGTTTGCATCATTTAGCAGATGGGTCTGAGGGTCAGGGCAGGTTTATACAGACAGACAAATCACTCCTAGCCTGGTGTTAGCACCTCTCTTTACTCTGATTTCAAGTCAGAATCTCCCAAAATGTAATGGGAATGGTATATTAAAAAAATTCACAATGAAATACATGTATATTACATATGTTTATACATATAAATATATAAATTATGACAATTATAACAATAAATTCCAACAGTGAGGAATTTTTGTTACTTTCTCATATAACACCCAGCCCCAGAGAACCCTGCAGTCTTCAGATATTTTAATTTTAATTAAATTTTAATTAAATTCTTTTAACTTTCAGATATTTTAATTAAGAAATGGGGGGGAAAAGCTGCATCATTTAAGAAGACAAAAGCAGACTTACACATGCCATGCCATAAAGGAAATAAAAAAAATACAGTTCTGAGAAGCTTTGACTCTCCAAAACCTCTGTCAGTGTGATCAGTGCCAGCAGACTGGCTGATATGGAGATGTACACAGTGTACAGCAAACTCCAGGATAACCTGCAAGGGAAGGCACAGATGAACAGGACACACAATATAATTCAAATCCTTCAGAATTCCAAACACACATCTATTTACAGCTGCCAGATGGAAAGGTGCAAATATCACAGAATCAAAGGGTTGGAAGGAACCACAGAGCATCATCTGGTCCCACCTCCCTGCTTGGGTTATCCCAGAGCACGTGGCACAGGATTGTGTGCAGATGGGCCTGGAATATCTCCAGTGAGGGAGACTCCACACCCTCTATGGGCAACCCATCCTAGTGGGTGGTCAGGTTCTTCCTCATGTTCAGGTCCTGCACCTCCCCAAACCTCTGCAGATGCACCAATGCCAGCACAGAAAGACAGAGCATCTGCAGCCAGGACCTCTTATCTGTGTGCTTTTCCTAAGGATGTGAAACACTTGGGCTTGGAAGCCTCTTTGGATGGTCCCTGTGTCTCTCCTGTGCTTCATCACCAGCAGTTTTCTCCAAAATCTGCTGTTTCTGCCCTTTTTGTGCTCTCTGTGTGAACCCACTGGTGGTGAGACAAACAACACCTCAAGCCCAGGAGCCTCCCTACACACCCCCTGCCACATGAGGAGAGCTCTTCCCACCTTTGAGGGAGCAGAGCAGAGCTGGGCACAACAAACAGCAACAACCTGCTTGGAAATGGAGGTTCTCCAGCACATACAATCATGGGGTGGTTTGGGTTGGAAGGGACCCCAAAGATCACCTAATTCCATGGGAAGGGACTCCCTCCCACTGGACCAGGTTGCTCCAAGCCCCTCTATACATCCTACATACATTAGATAGTCCAACCTCTGTAATCACACAGTGAATTTCTTACCAGAAGGCAATATCCTGCAAACCCATGGCTCTCATCAGTACCTTGAGCCTCTTCTTCTCCCTTAGAACTTTCACTGACAAAAAGTACATAAATGGGGAGTAGCACAATATAGCACAGATGATAAACCAAACATAATCCATTCTTAACGCAGGTTTCATCATGGGGGATTTCAGAAAAACCCCAGTAATTGACTTCATTTCTTTCCAGACAGAATGGTTGGTTTTCATCTAAAGAAAAGAAATGAGGCATTAATTTCATTTCTGTCATGAAGCAGCCAACACCAGAACAAACAGGTTTTTATAACCATTACAACTATTATTTTGTCAACAATAAGCTTATGTTTATAAATGGCAAATAACCAATATTTAGTATTTTTTTGGACTCTCTTGCAATAAAACACTAACAACTGCCTCGAGCCATGAGAATGATCTGTCATTCTTTGAACTGCTGAATCACACCCTGCATTTAAGAAATTAATGATCCCAGAAAATCACAGAATCATAGAATCCCAGGCTGGTTTGGGCTGGAAGGGACCTGAAAGCCCATCTCATTCCAATCCCATGCCATGGGCAGGGACACCTTCCCCCCTAGATGGGAAAATGAACTGGTTTGGGGGAAGTTGTGTGTGGGTTTTTTCTGTCGTTTAGTTTAGTTTTTTAAAGTTTATATATAACTGTGAAAAGAATAGCAAACTCATTTTCCATCATTATCACTTACTTCTATGAGTGCTGCATCAATGCTGGACTGCACTGAGAGGAAACCCTCATACCAGTATGAAGGAATTTTGCAGTAACTTCCTGCAAAATCCCAGCAGGATTCTGTTGGGGAAAGAAATTTAAGAAAAAAAAAAATTAATCAATACATGTCCATGGCATGTGTATATAAATACTTACATATAATGTGTGGGGTTGAAAATGACTTTTATGTAAGTGGCAAGAAATCAAGATTTAGTTTTACTCAGCCTTTTATGTTTTAATTTGGAGATAGGCTGGGAGAGCTGGGGCTGGTCAGCCTGGAGAGGAGAAGGTTGTGTGGAGACTCCACAGCACCTGCCAGTGTGTGCCAGCAAGGAAGCTGGAGAGGGACTTTTCACCAGGAACTGGAATGACAGGCCAAGGGGGAATGGCTTCCCACTGCCAGAGGGCAGGGTTAGGTGGGATTTTGGGAAGGAATCCTTCCCTGTGAGGGTGGGCAGGCCCTGGCACAGGTTGCCCAGAGAAGCTGTGGGTGCCCCATCCCTGGGAGTGTCCAAGGCCAGGTTGGAGCAACCTGGGCTAGTGGAAGGTGTCCCTGCCCATGGCAGGGAGGTTGGGATTGGATGACCTTTGAGCTCCCTTCCAACCCAAAGCATTCCATAATTTTGTGTTTCTCTGACTGTGGATAATGTTCAGTTGTTCTTACAACTTTTTCCTCTGACACTTGTTTCCCTCTCCAAAAAACCCCCCTCAAATTTCAACGAATGTCTTTCTGGAGTCCTTTAGCACATGCAGCCTCCATCCCTTTGGGGTGGCACAGCAGCACAGGGATCCAACTCAACAGCTTTTACTGTAAAATCAGATTCTGTGGGTTCGTTTGTTCTGTTACCGATGTGATCTATGACTTCATTTGGAAACACAGCTTTGCCAATTTGGAATCTGAGGCTGTAGGAGAAGTCATCCTTAAAGACAACACCAATAACTTCATAGTCCAAATTCCCTTTGGCTTCCATTTTTTCCACATTTTCCATCTCTTCTAGTATTACACCTGTCATTAGAATAAATAATTAATATTAAAAAAAAAGAAAAGAGAGAGCAAAACCATCACAGCTAAAACTCTAATTAGTCAGGCAACAACATGAAAATGGACATCACCACAATCCATACCCTCAAAAATATTGTGGACCAAAGGCTTTTTTCTCTCCCCCACCACAAGTGCTGGTTCAGACATCACAGATGGAACAAGGATTGAAGAGCAGCATTACCCCTCAGTACTGAATCCGAAGCCACTTTGCCCATGATTCTCCTGGTGGTGTTTGTTGCAGGTGTGTACATGAGTGTCGTTCCTGTGGCATTGAAGGCTGGATCATCCAACTGCCCCAGGAACTTGTATGGGAATTCTTGCCTTGGGTAGCTCCAGATCATGGTTGCTGATTCTCGGAGTACAAGGAGGAAGATCAATGCTGTCACCCATTCCTGGAGAAAAGGAAGGACATGCAGAGGTGAGTTGCAGCCCAAGGATGTGGTGGCGTGGGAAGGCTCTTCCAAGACCCTCCTCATGCAGCTCTGCAAGGTCCAGCTCCTCAGAGTGTGGTGACTTCTCTCTGTACATGTGGGAGAGCTGTTCCACAGGTGTGGTGATTTCAAACTAAGAGGAATGTTTCAAGTGAAAAACATGTTTTCTTAGTACCAGAGCCAACGAGGTCTGCTGATAATTTTACACCATCATCATGAATTGGACATTGTGTTCCTCTGTCCAGAGCAGGGTGGGATCAACAACCCAAAGCAACAAGGCAGCTTTGTCCCAAGGCCGTATTGTTCCAGAATATTCCAGTCTCAGGAACAAGGGTAACTGCTGACATTTCCCAGGGAACCACATCACCAGCTGAGGCTTCTCATATCCCCTCCCATAAAAACAATGCCATGTAAAAACACTTTGTAGTGCAAATTTGAATTTCCCTTGGGAAGAGTCAACACTTGCCTGAAAACTTTGTGCCTTCATCCTCCACACCAGAAGGATGTTTTTCCATAGGAGAGCACGGGTTTGCTGAAATATTTTTGAGGCTTTCTTGAGTATGCCCTGCATTTTTCCAGCTAAGATGAGAAAGAAAACACAATTTAGAATAAAACAAATTACTGGAAATTAATATATTTGTTTGGGTAAACACCACTCCAGAAGAAGCCAAAAATATGCCAAAGGTTGAGAACTTGTCTCCATTTTACAGTTTGGACAATCAAGGAGAAGTTCAAAGGAAATAGTGCAAGATCATGAAAGGGAACAGAGAGCTGGGTTGGACTCAGGTGCCTCTTCCATGTGGACAGATTCATCCTTCTTCATCCTAAAGAGGCTTTGTAGAGTGAGACAACTGTTCACTTTCTACATTTCACTGTAGAAAGTGGATTCATGTCTTGCCTTAGACATGTGGTTTGTTGGCAAATCACTGTAACCAGACCCCAAATCATCCCTGTTACACACATTCCCTCTTTCCACCTCACCCCTGGGGGAAGGCAGCTGCCCCCCAGGAGGCCACCAGAACCACTGGGGAGGTCTAAAAGTGGCCTAAAAGAGATGCTGCCACTGTGGCCCTCAAGGAGCCTGGGCAGAGACCAATTTGTTCTGTTTTCATCCAGATGCTGGTGAACTTTGGCTCTAGAGCAGGGCAGCATTAAACCCCCTTGTGTTCCTTTATATCCTCCTAAATACTAAGCAGGGAGTATTTATTGGGGGATATTTTTATGGGGAATATTTCTCTCAACTCCAAGTTTAATCACATGGGCAAGCAGCAAATTCCCTGTGCAAGAACAGCAGCAAGTTCAGAGGGACAGGAGGAGAGCAGGGAGGGAACCTCCCACTGTGGTTTTTGTGTTTCAATACTTCCAAAAGGCTGAAACCCCAAATCAAAGCAACCTCAAATGCTCAGTGCTCTATTCCCCTTGGACACCACTTCCTGATTTCAAGGGTTGGGCAGCTGGAGTTAATAAATGGTTCTACTCCTCTGTTCCCTTCCCTGCTTGCTTTTGGAAGAATTAAATATTTGCCTGCTCTGAGGGCTGTGGATCCAGAATCCCTGTTTACCCTCTGAGTGTTATCACAGGGCTTATCTCCTGCTGCTCTCCTCTCTCCTGTGCTTCCCCACCACAGCCTGCAGTGGAGGTGAAAGGCAAAGAGGAAGAGATTTCTAGGAAAGGTTCCTTTTTCTTTCGCTCAGGGCTGAATTTCAGACGCTGTGAACCGAAAGGAGCAGCCCAGCCCAGGATGTTTGGGCAGTAAACAAATGTTCGTGGTGTTGGGTAACATGGAAAACATGATGGGCTTGTAAAAACTGCACAACAAACACTTCATTTAAAAATGATGGAGCAAATCTAAAACTTTTCAGAAAATTCCAATGAAGTTTCTACCAGTTTTAATTTAACTTTTTCATGTGGAGTGAGAAGCAAATACCACTGGGAGCCAAATATGAAGGCAGGAATTCAAACAAGTGATGCTGCCTAGTAAAGGTGAATGAACAAAATCAGGAGGAACTTAACTTTCAATTAGGTACCTAATAAATACTAAATATTATCAACTTTTAATCAAATATCCAATCAACTCATTAGGTAATTAACAAAAAAAGTAAAAATACAAGAAAGAGAGAATCCTCTGCAAAATCTGAGGCTCAAAATTTCACATTTAGAAGTCAAAATAAACCCATCAGGAATTTATGTGTAGGCAACAGTGAGGAGCTTTAAGCCAGTTAAGAGCATCACTTGTACAACTGGATGTCTCTGGAGGGATTTGCCTCCTGTGGGCTCATTAAATACACCCAAACTCCTGCTCTGCAGGAACACACTCCCCAGGTGTTGCAGGAACTTCTGCTGGGTCCTGTGCTTAACTTTGCTCTACCAAAGTCTGCCCCAGAGAGGCACATCCCATATAACCCCTTCATTAATTTATTGTGTCAGGGAATTTCTAGTTGGCACCTCCTTAGACTTTTTCCCCCCTCTAATAAAAGTTTAACTTACTGTGATCTAGTTGAAGGTGTCCCTGCTCATTGCAGGGGGGTTAGAAAAGGTGTCCTTTAACAATCCCTTCCACCCCAAAATATTCTATGAGTTGATGGTTTTAACTCCTCAATTCAAGCTGCTCCTCAGGAGCCTCTCTGTGCTGGCTGTCAAGGAATCAATGAGTGCTGCAGCTCCCATTTCCCAGAGGAGCCACAGGTTTTCCAGGAGCCCAGGATGAATCCCTGCAGTGGGGAGTGCAGAGGTGAACGTGCTCTTTTCATACCCTCCTGTTTGCCAGTGAGTGCAGTTTTCTGTGTTTGCATCTGGCCCCCTGATAAACACGAGCCAGATCTGAACTGGCTCTACTCTTAAACACACAAACTTTGAAACAGGTTATTTTCCTACTCTCAGCTTGAAAAAAAACCAACTCCAAACCTTCCCTTTTATCAAAGCTCAACACTTTAACTCTTAGAGAGAAGTGAAATTTGAGGGTTTGCATTTTTAGATGCCTTTAGTGGTGACAGCAAGGCAGGAGGAGGAGAGTGGAGGGAATGATTATCTCTGGGAAGACCCAGTGATCAACCTGCAGCCAAAGTACATCCCTGGTGAGAATTAAAACCCACACACACACAGAAAAGCTGGATGTTTTCACTCCTTTGCCTCTTAAATATTTTGTTGTGAAGTCTAAAATTTGCCAGAGAGCAGAGCTGGAAGGTGCAGCTCTTCTGCATTCAGTGTAACTCAGTATTAAATAATCAGGGGAAAAACTCATCACCAAACACAACCCCTGCATGGAAATGCTCTGAGGAGAATTGTTTAATTTCTATTTCTGAATAAATTTTCCTTAAAAAAAAAAAAAAAAAAGAAAGAAAAAGAGAACTATGAGATGCCTTACCTGGTATTGTGTTCTCCATGAGGACCAGGTGTCCCTCAGCTCTGAGGTGTCCGAGCTCCTGGTCCCTTTGCAGCCCCGGCGAGGGCTGAGCCCACAGCCCCGACCGATGGCCATGCCCTCTCCAGCCTGACGTCACCCCCCTGCAAACGCTCCCAAAACTGGAGTGATGACACAATTGTGAAGCAGGAGCTCCAACCAGCTGGCCCAGAGCCCGGAGATGTTTCCACCACGGTTTGCAGGGTTAGCACAACTCATGCATCACGTCCCACCAGGCAGGAAAGCTGGGGGGCCCTGAGATGGGGTGACACAGCTCCTGAGTGGTGGCAAAGCCACCCTGTCCCTGTCCCAGTTCCTCCAGAGGGAAAACTCTGCTGCTTTCTCCCCATCCTGCTCAAAACCTGACTCAGCAAATGCTCCTTCTTCTGCTGAGGCGACTCTGGTGTTTCAGGACAAAGGGATTTCGGTTCTTCTTTCTCCTTTCCTCATTGTTTTTAGTAATTTTTTTTTTTCTCAGTTTCCACTCCTTTTAACTGCTTTTCCAGCACTTGCCACACAGCTGGAATCAGGATGGAATGAGCTGGGCTTTTAAAAAACATCTTTCCAATGGATCTGCATTCAAAGCAGGGAGTTGAGGAAACCAGATAAGCCAGAAACCCCAAATGAGCTGGAAGGACCAGTGGCCACACGATAATTCAACCAGTCCAAATCATTCGCCTGTCCTGGAACTTCAACAGCTTGAGGACTGTGCACCTGATTTGCAGAGCTGCCCCAAGCAAGAGCTGTCTGGTTCTTGTTTAACAAAAGGCTGTAGCTCTGCTGCAGCTGCTGATTTACTCATTTTCAAGGAATGAGCTCATTTAGGAGAGGAGCAGAGTGTTTTCCAGTATCACTTCCCATTGGGCAGTGAGGGACAAACACGGAAAGCTCCTCGTGACTGCAAAAAAGTCCATTTGAGATGCACTTCACTGAAACCCAGCATATTTCTGACCATGCCCACGGTGTGCTGGCAGCACCCAGCCCTGGGCAGCCGTGGCATGACTGCATGTTTGCTACAGAAAAGGCTTTTGAACATAACACCTGGTCTGAGCACTCCTCGGGGCTCCCCATCCTGTGCCCTGGGAGTGGCTCTGCTGCTGGACCCCAGTCCAAGGAAACCCCTGAGGACTCCACTGAAAGGCAGCAGGAGAACACACAGAGTCTCAAAATACCAGTAATTAAATCCCCAGGCAGATGATCCACAGGATTTCAGGGAAGAGGACTTGGGACCATCCTTTGTATCTGCCAGGAGGAGGAGAGGATCTTGGAATGGAGCCAGACCCTTCCAGGAGGACATGCTGGGCAGAGCATTGCAGGAAAAAGGAACAGCAAGAGCTCCGGGAAAACCTTATCAAAGAGAAATTCTGCATGTTCAGTCAGGGACTTTCTGAAGAGCTCTTAAAGGCAGTATTATAAGGGAATGAATTAAGTTTACAGCTTCTTCTTTAGAAAAAAATACATGGCACACTGCCCTTACATAGCATTAAAGACAAGGATGAAATTCTGGGAACTGTCACCAAACTGTGATTGGATTTCTTTGGGGTTGTTTTCCTCCCCACTGAGAGGCCTGGGGAGCACAAATCTCTTTGTTTGCTACACCCTTCACTGACCCACAGGGCTGGAGGTGACCTCCTCCTCTTTCTCAGCAGGGCCACTCTGGGGAGCCACCCAAGGAGCATCCAGTGTCCTCCAGCCCTGCAGACCACGTTTCCATGTCCCACCTTCAGCCAAACCTCCCCCTTTCACTGCCCCTCAGCCCAGGGCCAGCATCCACCCAGCCAGCTCACCTTGGGCTCAGCCCCAAGCAAGAAAATGAGTCCTTTTTTCTCAGAGGGTTAATTTTCCTGAGGCTGGAGGTGATTCAGCCCTGCAGATGCAGGATGTGCCCTGCCAGCAGCGTGTGCAGCTGCCAGGGGCTCCCCAAAGTTGGGTGGAATTAATCCAGCTGCAAAGTGCAACACAACCACCAGAGGTTGAATCCCAAGTGTTGCAATACTGAAAAATTCCCCAACTTCAGTTAAAAGATACAGCCTGACCCTCCCAGCCATACCAAGAGCTGGGCCCCCACACTGCCCGAGCCCACTCACCTGAAGCCCAAGGACAGCCAAAGCTTTTGATAACAAGCCCTTTGTTTCTAGCACAGCAAATCACACACACAACAGAAAGCCAAGCATTTAACAATCCAATCCATCTTTATTTTGGTAGTACTTTCTGCTGGGAAAGGAAAATCCTCACCTTTACAAGTACAGCCAAGTGGTAAAAGAAAGGCAAGTGTACAAAATGAACTGCACGTGGTTCAACATCAGGAGGAGCATCACAAACGTGGCACCTTTAGACCCAACACCTTCTGCTTCTGCTACCAAAGTTCTGGATGTTGGCTATGCAATAGACTTCACTCACTATACAGAGATATTTTTAAATAAGGACTTTTCTTGGTAATGTAAACAAAATCAGACACGTTAAATTCTCCATAGAAAAATACAACCTTGTAACAACACCACAAAGTAAACGTGTTTTCCAAGCTTTGGGTATATCAGCTACTGTCTCACAACAACCCTGCAAGGTAACTAAAGACTTCACACTTGGGAATGGTGACCCAAAGTGGGTGGATCTGCCCCAAATCCAGCTGCCTGGGCTCCAGTTTATCTCTGAGAGCACCCCCTGGGTGTGTGTGTTGTATGGCTGGGATTTGGCATAACAGCTCAACAAAGGGACTCAACACCACAGGAAAAAAGCTCTTGTGTTTCCAGGGGATTCTCTGCTTTAATTCTGCATGTGTTTTTGCCTCTGCTGGCAATTACAGACACCGTGTGACACTCGGAAACACTTCAGGTACAATGCACTACGATGACAGTGATGTGTTGGGGTGGCATCTCACCCCACACTGACACACGATGGCAACACACCACAAAGACCCCACCAAAATGCACAGTTCATTAAATGGGCCAAATCCCTTGGCCATGGAGCTGCATAAACACAGTGCCACCACCCCCTGGTTCCTTCAGGAGAAACAACAGCACCAAACTCAGCTGACCTGGCTGCTAACCCAAGATTTCACCCATCTGAAAAGTCAGAAGACATGGAACTATCTGAAACAGGGTGTTGTCACCCAGACAGTACAGAACTATTTTACAGACTATTAACTCTAAGTTAAAGAAGAAAATTAAAAGAAGACACCAAGGCTCACAGGTCACACTGTACTTCCATAAGTTCACATGACAAGAACTGCTGGACTGATGTGACACTTGGCTGACACACCATTTACAGAGACCAAAGTGAGAAACATGGGATTTGGAGAGGACACCCTGAACTTGTACCTGCCTCCATGGAAAAGTATCATCAGACAAAATTCTGGGTCCCACCTTGGCTCCAAGGAAAGGAAAACACTCAGAGCAGCAGGGATAGGGCTGGGAGCAATGGGCAGGGGGCCCAGGTGCTAAATAAACACCTGAATTTGGGGCATTTTCTTTTCTGACAGGGAAGGTTCACCCCTAGAAGATTCCAGTGGAGCTGCATTTTAGAGGCTGGTGCTTTAATCCCATCCTTTACCTCTGTTTCCTTTCCAGGGCTCACCAAAACTGGCACAACCAAGGGCTGTGGTTCCCTGGGGAAGCAAGTGAGATGTCCAGGGCTTTCTGCAGTGCCTGGGCTCCTATTTTAACTACAAAACTAAAGCTGCACATTCCTATGCAATGTACAGGTACAAAAGAGGCAGCAAAGTGGTACATAAAGAGTTCACATCTCCCTGTGGTGGAATAGGAAACTAATGGATACGGGTTTGGGCTCAAACCATTATCAGACATATTACACACATTATTGCCTGATAATTACAAACAGCTGGGACACAACTCCACCTTAACTCACTTCTTTGAGTTTTCACAAGAAAAACAAAGGTCTTCTCTAACTTTAATGTGAAGTTACATAAATGATGTGACTTATGAAGCCAATGTCTCGATATAAACACATCTCTGTACCTGTTCACTGCAGAGCACAATGAACTGGGAGAAATCTTTAACTCCACCTTACAAAACTAAAAAAAGTGATGATAGCTTTGTGTTGAAACCCCCCAAAAATAACATATTTTCAACATACATCTGTCATCTCTTAGGCTGAAGGATCACATATTTTCCCCTCCTTAGTGCTTCTGTGCAAACCAAAGGCACTGCTCCTACAGGTGAGGCTGCAAATTGGGATCATTTTCTTTTGGGTTTTCCAAAGGTGAGGGACAAATTGCCAATGCCAGGACAAAGCCAATGTCATAACAAAGATGGATTAGGAAATACTGGTATGTGTACTTACAAATCCACTGGCAAGGACAATGCAAACATCTCCAAAGGGCTGTGCCTGAGAGCAGCTGGCAGGACACACATTGTTACACCCAAGGAAAGAACTGGACTGGTTTTAATGAACACAAGGAGGACTCACATCTCTGCAAATCCCGTGACTCACACTTAGGTCTTTGTACTACTACCAAAAAGGGGAAGCAACACATCCCCTCTGTCCACCCCATCACCCCCAGTGCATGCAGGACAAACACCAGTGCCACCCACAGCTGCCAACCTGCAGGAGAAATGAATGGAAGTGCCAACAGTGCCATGTTTTATCTGTAAATGAACATTTTCACATTGGTCAGACGCCAAGACGAGCTCGTGGTGGAATTCAGGACCCTCTTTGAAGTGATGCAGTTACTTTGGAGGGGTTATTTTGGAATTCAGGACCCTCTTTGCAGTGATACAATTACTCTGGAGTGGTTTTTCCCCCCCTCTCTTCCAAGCAGGTGCATCTTCAAAGCATAAGCAGTGATGGATCAGCTGGTGGAGGAGAAGGACCTTGCAGAGCTGTGTCTGCAGGGCACCTTGTGGGACAGGCCAGCTGAGGGCAGAGGGCACAGCCAGCCCCTGTGAAGCAGCCCCACAGGGCAGGATGCTCAGTGGCCACTGGGTTTGCTCAGATGCAGGATTTCCTTTCAGACAGCCCAGCCTCTGGCACCCACCCGGCACAGGAGAGCCAAGGGAAGGCAGGTGGGAACCCCTGAACCAGCCACCAACTCCAGGAGACAACCAGCTGTCGTGGCAGTGTCCTCTTGCCCAACACAAACCAGGGAACAGGAGGGGAGGAGGAATTCCAGGTCAGCCAGAACAACGGTGGGGACGCTCCCCACTACCGTGGCATATTCCTAAGGCCAGGGTGGTGGGACATGCTCAGGGCTCCCAAATATCATTCTCCCTGTCCTTCCCAGCTCCCTTGTTTTCCAGGCACACGCCCCAGGGTGTGTGGAGAGGATCAATGCTGGCACCAACAGGAGCTTCTGAGCAGATCTGGCCACGAGGAGCTCAGAAAATGACCCGGTCCTCCTGTGTCCTCTCCCACCACAAGGTGCTGTTCAGGGTGCCGAAGCTGCTGTCCTCCTCCTCCTGCTCTTTAGCAAGCTCCACAAAAACCTGGAACACATGGAGAGGACATGGATACCCCCGGGTCCTTGAAGGTCACAAACACAACTCAGGCTAAACACCTCATTTCATCTCCAAGCAAGTGTTAAGTATTTTGGGTTTCTTCTCCTTGCTCGTACCCTCCCACCTCATTCCTTTAGGAACAGGATGAAAAGGAAGTTGCACCAAACACACTGAAGGACATTTATCATCAGTAATAACTAATTCAGAATAAGCAATAACAAGCCTCAGCTTCACTCTCCTTTCAACCATGAACAGCAATGCCCATCCTCAGAATAAATCAGAGCAGCTTTCCCATTAATGCCACAAATTTATTTTCCTCCAGTCACTGCAGTTGGCATCTTATTTTTAAAGGAGAAAATGGGAATAAAGAGGAGCAGAACTGGCAATCCTGAATCACTTTGGAAAAGGGAATTTAGTTTCCCCAAAACACTCAAAGAGGCATCAGCAAAGTGGTCCCAGTGCTTTTGAAAGCCAGGCATGGGGAATGAGCTGCCTGCATGGGGCCCTTCAGAGAATCATGGAATGGTTTGGATTGAAAGGGACCTTAAAGATCACCTCATCCCATCCTCTGCCATGGGCAGGGACATCTTCCACCAGCCCAGGTTGCTCCAACCTGGCTTTGGACAATTCCAGGGATGGGGCAGCCACAGCTTCTCTGCCCAACCTGTGCCAGGGCCTGACCAACCTCACAGGGAAGAATTTATCCCCAATATCCCATCTAATCCTTCCCTCTCTCTGAGACCTTCCCCTGGCAGGGTTTACCTCCACAAAATATCCTTTACATACCTGTTCCAGTGTTGCCTGAGAAAAGCTGTAGTCCTCGATGTTAAAGGCATGTTTTACTGTGGAGAGAATTAATAAGAGCAGATTCAGGGGTACTTTACAGCCTCTCACAATTGGATTTTAAGCTGGTACAAGTGCTTACTCTTGACTTCACAAGAAACAGAGTGGGGGACAACAGTAATAAAAGAAAAATAAATAAATTTGGAGCAGTGACACTGCACAGCACAAATGTCAGTTATGGGAGACAAAAGGATTTCTGTATGTGATCTATTACAAGTGCTTAATTACCTTCTTCCAGCTTGGAAAAAGAATGGGAAAGTGACTGTACATCTTCTTTAGGAATTTTATATGCCAAAATAGAAGCAAAACTGCAACAAAGAAACAGAACAAATTTAGCTTCAAGCAAAATCGCTCCAAGTAAAAATATTAATATCCAGTTGAATGGATTTAAACTCATTTTCTGAGGGTTATTCCAGGCATTCTCACTAGTCATGATCCCACAAGACAGGAGGAATGATGCAGCTCCAGGAGACCAGCTGGTTTTTCACCTCAGAGATGCAGGTCCAGGTGCATCAGTTGAGATCCCCAGAGACTGTTCTATGACTTACATGCTCTTCAACTTAAGCTCATTCCTGTTCTGCTCTTCAACTTAAGATTCAACCACTCCTGTTCTGTTTACTCATGGGATTTGCTGCCTGGAAGTCCCACATTTCTGAGGGTTTTTCCTTTGAAATGAGCTCAGGCAGAGGTCACAGATCCCCTGGAACTTTGCACCACACAGCAGTTCCTGCAACCCAGATTCCAGGACAGGGAGCTGCTCTGCCACACACAGCTGCTGCTGAAAAGGGAACTCTCCTCCTTGCCCACCTCCCACATTTGAGGAACACTTGATGCCTGCAGTGCCCTTTAGGACACTCTGCTCAGCAGTCACCAAACCAAACCCTCGAGTTCATCAGGCAGAAACTCAAAGCTGTTGGTGGAAGCCAACCAGCCCACCCTGAAACTCAGAGATGCCCCAGAAGGGGCTCAGGATTTCTGGGTGAGGGCAGTGACTGAGGGCCTGTGATTGTCCCCTGATCCCAGGCCCTGGGCAAGGAGGAAGCTGCCAGACAACAGCTCTGCACAACTGAGTTTTGCTTCCCCCGTGCCAAACATCTGTGCACGAGCTGCCACCCCACCCTGGCAGCCTGGGCACTGCTGCTCCCCAAACCCTTCCTCTTTTTCTGCTGTGTGTAAACATTCACATTCCCTACTCAGTGCCAAGTTGCTGCTGAGAAATCAGAGGCTTTTATTAATATAATTTGCTGTGTATTCATCAAACCTCACCTTTCCTGGCGGTTGGCATTGGGGAAGATGTGCAAAATCTGGCTCTGCAGATACTCCACCTGCTGCACATCTGCTGTTTCTTTTAATTTCATCTCCAGGAAGTATCCTCTGCCAAATTTACTCTTCAGGTGTTGGACAGTACCTATACACCTGCCAGTTGCAGAGAGAAGATACGAGTTGTACACATTACACCACACTCAAGGAGCAGCTGAACTTCCAACAGACCCTTTTGGCAGTTTAAATTTTCTCCAACTTCAAGGTACAAAACAATTGTCTATTTGTGTTTTCAAAGGAACATATTCTAGTTCCCAGGGGAGGCTCTGGGGGTACCTGAGCTGCCCAGACACCAGGATGGCCACACGGTCACACACAGCATCTGCCTCCTCCATGTAGTGGGTGGTCAGGATTGCTGCCCTCTCCTTGTTTTTAAAGGCTGCTCGAATTGCTCGCCTGCAAAACACAACCAAACCCCAAAAAAACCCTGATCAAAACATCTGGCAGGTGACAGCAGGTCCTGGGTTAGCAGGAAAAGAGCACTGTGATGGTCAAACACAAACCCTCTGTTTATGGACTGACACTACTCCCAAGGCAACAATTAGCACCTGAATTTGCCAAAACTGACTTGAGTGAGTACTCCTTTTATTATTTTAAGGATGTCTTTCAGCTTTCAAGCTTTTAATTCCCAAGCTATTCTGGGAGAGGACACGGATGCACTGCACCTGCAACTGAGGTTGGGTTGATTCTCTCCATCTTGTGAGACCCCACCCGGATCACTCAGTCCAGCTCTGGGGCTTCCAGCATAGGAGCAGGTGGAGCTGCTGGAGCAAGACAGAGGAGACCATGGAAATGCTCCAAGGGCTGGAGCCCCTCTGCCCTGGAGACAGGCTGGGAGAGCTGGGAATGTTCACCTGGAGAAGAGAAGGCTCCAGGGAGACCTGAGAGATCTTTCCAGTGCCTAAAGGGGCTCCAGGAGAGCTGGAGAAGGACTTGGGACGGGATGGAGGGACAGGACACAGGGAATGGCTTCCCACTGCCAGGGGGCAGGGTTAGAGAGACATTAGAAGAAATTCTTCCCTGTGAGGGTGGTGAGGCCCTGACACAGGTTTCTCAGAGAAGCTGTGGCTGTCCCATCCCTGTTGTCAAAGGTGTCCCTGCCCATGGCAGAGGGTGGAGGGAGATGATCTTTATGGTCCCTTCCAACAGAAACCATTCTCGGATTCCCTGCCTATGGCTCTCCCTAGTGTTAGCACGGAAAATGCACACCCAAACCAGGCACACTCCCAAGGAGAAAGGGTCCTGTGGCCAGCGTGGCCCCGGGGGCACTCACCACATGTGCTGCTTGGCTTTGGGATCCATCCCGGTGGACGGCTCATCCAGCAGCGTGACCCGGGGGTTGCCCAGCATACTGAGGGCAAAGCACAGCTGGCAGGGAGGCAAAGGGCAGAGTGAGGCCAGGCTGGTGCTGCTGCCCCCCAGCCCAGGTGCCCAGGCAGCCCCCATACCTTGCGTTTCAGCCCCACACCCAACTTCTTCGTCGTCTTCTGCAGGTGGTCCTTTAAATCCAGAGCACTTGCAATGCTGTGGAGAGGAAAGACCAGGTGTGAACAGCTGGGAGGCTGATGGTTCAGCATTCCCCTCGTCACAGGGTACAAACAGTCCCATTTGAAGAGCTCAGTTACAAATATTTGTATATGAAGCATAAAAAAAGCAGAGCAACAAGCAGAATTGGAAGTGGGTTCTTCCAAACAAAACCATCCTGTGTCTTGGAGGAGCCTGTGGTGACAGCCCAGAAACAGCTCCAGGCCCAGGATTCCCCCTCCCTGCAGCCTCAGCACAGGCCACTGGTAGGACTTCATAACTTGAAAAAAAAAACACATAAAAATTAGAAATACCAACTGAATTCTGTGTGGCTGAATCTCAATCTCACCTGAAAATTCACACTTGCTGAATTTGCTGGAAAGATCCAATTCAACTTTAATGAAAAATATTCCATTAGGAAAAGTGCAAAAAAAATCCCCACCAAAAAAAAAGCCAAAAAACCAGCAATAAAAAAACCCTAAGAAAAATACAGCTAAACTTTAAGGATTTCTATAACAAACTACTCACCGTTTGATGACTTCCTTAACATCAGACTGACTCATTCCTTTGATAGCACCATAAATTTCAAAGTGTTCCTGCAGGGTAATATCTGGCCAGAGTGGGTTGGTTTGAGGACAGTACCCCACAAATTTCACTGAGTCATCTTCTCTGCTCTGTCCCAAAGAATCATCTCCCATCAGAACCTGTGAGGGAAACACACAGACCTTACTCCCAAATATTACAAATTTCCAAACTGTTTTTTTATAGTTTTAGCAGAACACACTTGGGAATGCTTGCAATAATGATAATAAAATGTAAATAAAGGTTAATTTGCTATATAATTTGTAGCATGTAACATACTTGCCCACTGGTTGGCTCAATCTCTCCAACGAGCATGTTAATTAAGGTGCTTTTCCCAGCTCCATTGGGTCCCAACAAACCCAGTATTTCTCCTAAGGAAAGAAGGACACAAAGCATTGCCCAGGAGGTCAGAAAACTGGATCCAAGAGTTGCTTTTGTACATAAGACAGCTCAACAGCAAGTCACTGAACTCCAACCTTTTTTGACGCAGAGAGAAACATGTTTTGTTGCCACTTTCTTTATTTTTCTCCCCAGAAGAAATTCCTTCCTTTCATCAAACTCCTTGTGCAAGCTGCTGACCAGGATTGCTGGCATCTAGCAGGGAAGAGGGAGGTGGTTGCAGATCCCAGCAGCTCTGGGAAACCCAAAAGTGGGGTTTGGGCAGTGCCTGGGGGGGCAGGGCTTTACCTCCTCACTTTTGGGGCTGCTCAGGATCTCTTTGACTCGCAGCCTCTCTGCCTTCACATCTTCATCCTCATTCTCCTCGTGTGGGACATCTGGGAACTTCCAGGGTTTGGCTTTTGTTGAGCATTTTCTAAAGGGGAAGAAAATAACATACTCAGCTGAGTCTGGCTCAGGGCTTTGCTGCTGAATGCCATTTGTGTTTGCCAAGCCCAGAGGGAACAGATTCCTGCAGCTCATCTGAGAGCAGAAGGAGCTGTCAAGGACTATCCCTGTGCCACCTTTCTGCTGAGATACTTGTTGGGTTATGGCATCTCTGGCCATGCAATGGGAAAGGCAGTGCCCCTGTTTTTATACAGGGAACACACTTCTAAAATTCCTGATTTTGCACTGATACAACTTCAAAGGAAAAAAACAACCTATTTCTGCACTTCAGTGCCTGAATTTCAGACAACTAAAGTGAGGAGAACAAATTCTTCAGACACCTGGGATGGAATATAACAGAAGTTACTGTATTTCCTCCATAGCTATGAACTGCACACTCCAGTTTCACCACCAGCAGCACCTCTGACCCTGAGATTAGCTGAGCTGATTAAAACTTGGTTGTAATAATGCCAAGGTCATGGGTTCAATCCCCTGTGTGGGCCATTGACTTAAGAGTTGGACTTGATGATCCTTGTGGGTCCCCTTCAACTCAGAATATTCTGTGATTCTGATTCTCTGAATAGATTAAAACCAGTTTCTTTGCACTATTACTTTAAAAAATGAATATATAAGAGACACACCTGAAAAAGGGATCCTCTCTGACCGTCCTCCCTCCGTTCTTCAGCTCGAAGCAGCGCAGCAGGAAGAGCCACACAACACACTGCACATAGGGCTGAACCAGACAAACACCCCCTGGTTACTGACAGCTCTGCCAGCCCTCCAGGGCTGGTGAGCCTCGAAGTGAGGACCCCACCAGTGTGATGAGGGACAAAAGGCTCCAGCTCTGCACCACCACAGACGTGCTGGTGTTGCCAAGAATATTAAATGTGTCATTAAACGCTGCTCAGTGGGTCTGAGGGGGCCCAACCAAAGTCTGCTTAGATTTAAAGGCAATTATTTGGGGTTTTTGGACAGATAAGGGATTGTCCCTGCTCCATCAGCATGGACTCCCATACCAGTAAGAATTAATGCTGGCAGTGTTAATCAGGCCACTGAGGCAGCAGATGCTGAGCTTTACTGACTGTGCTCTGCTGCAGGAGCTGCAGGCTCAGCAACACCAAGCACTGGATCAAAGCTTTAGGAATAAAGATGTGACCAGAAGGGGCTCCCAGCAGGAGCCAGCAATCCCCCAGGGCCAGGAGGGCAGGGAAGGAAAGTGCCATGCTCACAGCCAGCACTGCCACCAGCAGCCGGTCCCACGGGTCGGAGTATCCCCCGCTCGGCCGTTTGCCCTTCCAGGACACCTGAGAATGCAGGAAAAACCAGGCTGAGGTAAACAATCACCTACCACAGGCTGTGTATTCATCTCCATCAGTCACTTATGGTGCTCAAGCACTTTCTGAGCTCTGCAGAGACCCTGATTGCACGAGTCTGACAGCAGAACTCCATCCAAACCCCTGGGGCTGCTCCTGGGTTCAAGCCACCAACTCCCAAGGAGCCCATGTCCCATCACAGGGTTTGGTCACTCAGAAACACATTGTTTTCCTATGGGTATCACAGAATCAGGGAATGGTTTGGGTTGGAAGGAACCTTAAAACCCATCTCATTCCAACCCCTGCCATGGGGAGGGACACCTTCCACCAGCCCAGGTTGCTCCAAGCCCTGTCCAACCTGGCCTTGGACACTTCCAGGGATGGGGCAGCCACAGCTGCTCTGGGCAACCTCCCTCACCACCCTCAGAAGGAAGAATGTCTTCCTAATACCTCACCTAAACCTATTCTCTTTCAGTTTAAAAACATTCCCACTTTTTCTGTCACTACACACTCCTGCAAAAAGTCCCTCTCCATCTTTCTTGTGGTTCCCTTCAGGTACTGGAAGGAAATTCAATGGAAAACTTGCTCCTCTCCTCACTTCAGAACTGAAACACTTTGCTTAACAGGAAAAGGGTGGTTTTATTCCCCAGTAATTGCTATTCTTCACCTGTTAAATGGCTCCAGATGACACATTAAAGACACCCACCCAATCCCAGCCACCTGCAAATGCTTTCAAGAGGATCCCCTGTGTCCCCTTACCTTTATAAAACAAATCAGACAGCCAATTAGTGGATAAATAGGAATGGAGATGGAGAAGATATAATGCAGGATGGTGGTTATCAGGTAATAGTCCAGAAAAAAGGCCACTTCTGTGACAACTGTGCAGAGCAAGGCTGTCTGTACAAGAGAAAGGGAAAAAAAGACCATTTACATCCAGTTCAGACTCTTTAAGCACAAGGTCCCTAATTTGAGGCATAATTTTTAAAGCTTTTATCATTTAGGATGTGACAGGAAGACAGAGACATTGGTGAATGTCTCCCATTTCCTGTGCATTAAAGACAGACAGTGAAATAAACCCACTGGGAAGCTGTTGTGGTTTTGGAGATTACCAGCCCTCCCAGTTTTGCCAATTCAAGTTACTCACCACTGAAAATATAAATGACCAGAATTCCTTTGTGTTCTGGACTTTTCTAAAGGTGAAGGAGACCACATAAGTGAAGAGCACAACGGAGGGGACGTAACCAATCAGGCAAAAAATCTGCAAGGACAGGAAAGGCTTGTCAGGAAAGCAGCAGCAAGAGCTGAATTATCAACTGGAATTACTTTAATGTCACACATAACTCTGGATTCATCTTTGTCACTTCATTTGATGTATTTTGCTGCCTTGGTGTATTGTTAAAGACACAAATGAAAGAGTGTTTGGAGAGGCAGGAACTTCCCTCACTCTGTTAAACTCTTGCCCATTTTTTTGTAACACTCCAATAAATGGTGACCCAAAGATTATGGCAAATATTAAGAATTCCATCTTAGTTATTTTGTAGAAATTAAAACAAGGGGAGAAAACAAACCCTGCAGCACACCAGGCACATCCTAAATCTGATTATCTCAGAGCTCCTGATTCCTCTCAATTACAGCCAATCTCACAGGAAAGCTCACTCTGAATATCAAAGACATGAAGTCTTGTGGTGTCTTCAATTTAATCACATGCTGCAATGCACTGCAGAGATGGGCTGTGCTCAAAGTCACTCTGACCTTGTCATTAGCAGCATGTTGATGCAAACAGAGCAATTATCAGTCAGCAAAGAGCACAAAGCAGGCTGAGAAAGCAGGAGGCAAAAGGGAATGGAGGATTTCCTCGGAAAATATTGGTATTTTAAAACTTCATTTTATTTTATTTCTGAATGAAACTCACAAAATCTGAACAATTTTCTTTTTTTTTGTGCAGCCTTTGGGTGTTTTCCCTGTAAATCCACTGGAAAAAACCTGCTGAACCACCTAAGAAAAACAAGCACTTGCAGAAAACAAGGTGACCACGGTACCACTTCCCCACCACACTCACCACAGCCAGGAACTTGCCCACATAGAAGTAAACACCATAGTGGAAGGCAAAGAGGCTGCCGATCATGAGGACGAGGATGGAGAAGAACAGGGGGAGGTCAACCATGGCTTGGCCAGTCCAGTAGGCAGAGGGATAGAGCCCTGCAATCTTCAGCTGTGTGTAGGCCTTGATCTGCAACAGCAGAAGAAAATATAGTGTTAATTACATGGTAATTAAAACTAACATCGTGTTAAACTGCCCTGGTGTTACCCCATTAGTGCCAATTTTAGCTCTTCCAAAATCTGCTCCACCCCAGGCAGCAACAGCAGCCATGTCCATGCTGCCTCTCAGGGCATTATTTTAAACCCCTCTTGGGGTTTTCCCCCAAATCCCAAGATTTTTCTCTTCTTGGGCATGTCTGGGAGTTCTACCTTATGGTTCTCTGCGTTGTCCATGGCAAAATAGGGTGGCATTCCAGTGATGATGATCCCCAGTAACACAGCCTCAAAATAGATCTCCAGCCTGAAAATCGTGTCTGGGAGATTCTGCAACATAAATAAATCAAGGTTTCCTCAATGCCAGAACGGGCAGGACCAAAACAGCACCTTAAGAACTGGAATGTTGGAACTGTAACTGCTGAATTATAAAGTCTCTGTAGGTCAAGATCACCTGAGCTGCAGCAGGAAGAAAAATACCTATGGAAGTTCTGGGAGTATTTATATGAGGAATAAATAATAACTAATGACCTCCTAGAGCATTTATCTCCTGCAGCAAGTCCTCTCCTCTCCCAAGGGCCACCCCAGCTCCACACAGGAGGCAGCAGACCCAGAAGTGCAGGTAATCTCTAACAAACCACAACAAATTCATTGGCTCAAGGGATGGTTTGTGTTGGAAGGATTCTCAGAGGTCACCTGGCTCCAGCTCCCTGTCACAGGCAGGGACATCTTCCCCTAGACCAGGTTGCTCCAACAACTGATTCCCAACACAACATGCCCTTTCCAAGCCCCTTTTCCCTCCACTTCCATAATCTCAGAGCAAAATCCCAGCACCTTTAAAGAGTCCCACCTCTTAAACAGTCCCAACCAACTTTTCCCTTGTTTTTTGGGGTGTTTCTGCCCTCCCCTCTCACTCCAGGGATGCTTTGCCACCCACCCCGTGTTTCAGGGTGGGTTTTGGGGTGCTGCTGACCTGAATGAAGGGGTTGCTCCAGATCTGGATGCTCTCAGTCACGTTTAAGCTGCGCAGCAGGAGGTTGCTGACAATATTCATCAGAACTGGCAGGGAATGCACCATGGTGCTGTTGAATATGATGGCAAAAACATAATTCTAGGAAGGAAAGTATGTGCTGTATTAATTCTTCTGCACGAAGGGCAATTCCCTGAGAGGGCTCTCCTTAATTAAACCTGAACGCTGGGAAAAATCTTTGCATAATTGAGTCTGCTTTGCAGGAAGCCCAGGGCTGCTCAGAGTGATTGTAACACATAACCTAATTCAGGAAAACAGTCATGCTCACAGAGAACAAACTACTTGGAATAAATTCCCAGCATGTTTTATGGAACAGTGACACTATGACAAATGACACTCGAGACAATTAGAGTCTGAAAAACAAAACACACAAGGACCCACACTCGGATGTTCTTGCTAATGGATTTAAAAACCAGACAGGCAAAAATTTACAGGAGCTGAGGGTTGAACTGGCACACTGATGTGAGCAGTGCCAATGAATTAAATGGGAACTAGAGCCAGAGCTGCAGATTGCAAAGCAGTTCCTTTGCTGGGGATTAAATCCAACCCCAAAGTTCACATCTTCCCGACAGCCCTTCAGTGACCACATGGAAATGAACATGTACCATCCAGGAAACTCATTTTATTTTGCACATGAGAGCACCACTGAGTTACACTCCTGTCAAATTGTGCAATTCAGTCAGTACAAAGAAAAAAAAGATAAAAATTTTCTATGCCAGGTCTCCTGTGCAATAAATCATTTCCCTTGGCTTGTTGTGTCTTTGTGGGAAAGAAAGGGGGAAAGAAGTTTGATTGGCCTACTATAATTATGAAGAACATCTATTTTGCTAATATTTCCATTCTGTTAATACAAGTCCTCTTTGCAGACCTTTGGCATAAGCAATACTATGTAATATTCTTTGATTCTATGGCTCAACAGGTGCTTTTCAGGTAAGAGTATCACAAACAGCCCCTCCCAGCTGCTTGAGGGCCCTCTGGGACACGACCCAGCCAGGCTGTCCATCCTACCTGTCTGGATTCCAGGGCAAACACGTTTAAGGCTGCACTGTGAGGTGCAGCTGAGACATAATCACTGTCATTGAACATCTCCAGGAGGATGTTCATGCTCCCAAGGGAGTGGACAATGTCATCGATATCCGACTCTGGTGAGAACAGAGGAAACACAGAATCATTTAACTTGGAAAAGACCTTGAGTATCATTGAGTCAAATCACTAATCCTGCACTGCCAAGCCCACCACCATGTCCCTGAGTGCCACATCTCCATGACTTTGAAGCCCCTCCTTACCACCAGCCTGCAGTATTTGACACAAAATTATTGATGCATTTTCTCACTGATATATCAAAGATCAGTATTTCCTTCCACTCCTGCCCACCAGGGACTCCTCTGCTATTCTGAACAACACAAATTATTTTATTTTGGTTTCCTACTCCACAGCCTCCAAAGAACTCAAGGAAATTTTTTTGTTACAATCTCCAATTAGTTTGTGCAAGTGAAATGCAGCAGTGAGGGAGCAGAGCTGCCAACAAGCATTAACAGGATATTCAAACTTAAAGCTGATCAGAGAATTACCTACAGAAAGTAGGAAACCAGCAACACTTTGACATAGTGTCCAGAGAAAATAAATTGTATTAAGCAAAATTCCCAACAGCTTGAACAGATGCTCCTTTCTACTGCCTGGGTTATTGCTGTGCACTTTGAAAACACCCTAAGCTGAAACAAAAAGCAATTTTCCAAAATGTTTTATGGCAGGATATTAATGTTGATGGATCTGAACACTTCTGGCCACTTCCCTCATATGGATCATCTTCTGCCACAGCAAGAACACGGGAGGGGGAGGAAGATCTCCAACTAAACCCTGGGGCACAAAGGATACTCACACTTTACCATCTCTTGGTAACTTGGAAACTCTTCACCTGGGTTAATTTCCAAGTTTGTCCCCAACCCCAAAAGTAGCTACATTAAAGGAGAGGTGGAGACAGGAGCTGCTGCCCTACCTGTGGAGTTCTGCAGCAGGAGCCGACTCCTGTACTTGTGAGAGTTCTCTCCAGGCTTCAGCAAGTACAAATCTGGGGAAAGTTTGATAGCAGCTACAGAATTTTTGATGATGTGGTGTATGAAAAACAACAAAATCTTAACTACAAGAAAAATCAGAAAAAGCAACAACCTGAAAGAAATAAAAGGTTGGGGTTTATTAAAATTCAGTGAAAGCCAGTCCAGTTTATGTGCATGTTATTAAAACGTCTCCCTCACCCCCCAAAAAGCACACATTCAACAGAAATCATATTTATATTTAAAAACCAGTATGTTAAAAAAATTAATCACATCCTGCCCTTTCTCTGGTGTCATTCAAACAGGTTTCTCTATCCCAATACTTACATAACTCTCACACATTTGTTTTCCCGCTTCAGAGTGAGGAAATGCACTTTGGCTATGGTGGAAACCTGCTTCTTCCACAGGGCTGTGTTGCTCATGGCTGGTGCCTTTGTCTCTGACAGCATCAGCAGGCTCTGCTCCATGTCATCCAAGGATTTCGTGTCCATCTCATCCTGCACTTGCTGGGAATGGAACACGCTGTAATCTGGAAAAGGGGAGAGGAAAACTCTGCAGATTGATGCTCTGAGAGCTACAGGTTTGAAATGGGACAGGTGGAGGAGCCAGGTGGCTTCTCCTTCCCCTTCCCGTTGTCTCACCTCCTGTTCCTGTCACCTCACCTCATCCCATCCTATCCCACCTCATCCCATCCTCACCTCCTCATCTCCTTCTGGCAGTGACAATTTCACACTAACTGAGACTAAATCAAATAGGAGGGAAAACAAGAGAACATTCATGGTCCACCCCACCTGCTTGGTCAATCTCTGCCTCAACTTCCAGCTTCAGGTAGACATCCTCCAGTGTGGTCATGGACACGCCGTAGGTGATGACCCCCAGGTGGGAATGGGTGTCCAGGTCAGAAAACAAGCCTAGGGACAGATGTGACACAAGCTGCTCTGAAACCGTGCTCCATCACCACCTGAGAGAGCTTCAAGCACATCAGACACATCCCTAAAGATTTCTGCTGGAGGGGGAAAGCAGTATCAATACTTAAATATGAAGACACAGGCCATGGCTTGAGGACCAAGGTTGGGATAAGGTCATTTTAGCACTAAACTTCAATCTCTGTGGACAGGAAATGTGGCAGGTTTTCCTAAGGCTGTGGTGTTAATGAAAATCACCTCAGCATCCCAAAGCTCCTGAGCTCAAAGCTGTCTCAGCTTCAGGAGCCCCTCACCTTCAAGTGTCACACCCAAGGTCTGCAGGACAGGTCATCCAACCTAGATCCCTGCCCAAGCACAAAGGGATTTTACAAATAAAACCACTGAGTGATTTTATTTCTAAATAAAATACATATTTTTACGTATCTCTGAAAAATTCCCAGGTGTGTAAAGCCAGGTTAACTGGGCAGCACATCCTGGGCATCAGGCAGAGCTTGAGAACCAAAATAAGATTCAGAGTGAGAGCACTAATTAACACCTTGAGGTGAAAAATCCTACTGGGCTCCTGTCAGTCCTGGGAAACAAAGGACTTAAAAAGAGGAGCTTCAGAGCCAAGGTCAGGCTGAAGGGAAATGAAGATGTGTAAAATGGGAAGAGCAGCTGGATATCTGCTGCTGCTGCTGCTGCTCAGATCTCTACAGTATCTTCTGCCCCACTGACCAAGGCACATTCCCAACCTTGGCTTCTCCTTGCAGGAGTCTGGAGGAATTGGTTCCATCTTACATAAAGGTGCCTGTTCTCAAAAGAACACGCAGGGGCTGCTCAAGGCAAAGCTAATAAATTATTAACTCAAATGCAGCAGGGCAAAAAAACCCACTTATGAAATATCAGCTGCATATTCCCATCAGTATTGATTCTCCCTTTGCTTTCCACATGGCACAGAGGACATTGTTGTTTATTCCAATTATTTCTGGGAGGTGAACAAGGAGCTCTGCACAGGACTGATCAGATAATTGCTGCCATCTAGTGAAATCCTCCCATCTGCCACTGAACCTCAAGGCAGTGACACAGACAGCACTACTGTTGGAGTGGTTATTATTTTACTCACTTCACAGATTGCTTTTGTTTGTGTAATGAGGCTCTTTGCAGGTCAGAGCTAGGGTTGTTCATTTTTGCAGGACTTGGGGCTTGCTGGATTCCTGCTGGGGGCCAGCCTGGCCCACTAAAACCCTCTGCAATAAGATGATGCTCCTGCAGGACATGGGGATGATGCTCAGGTGAAAGGGTTTCTTCACCACAGAGGCATCTCCCCAGCACTTGTAGTTGGGAACCTCCATCCCTCTGACACACCACAGCCCCCTTGGAGGAGGCAACAAGGTCCTCACTCACCTGAGAACACCTCACTGACTCACCACCAGCCAAATAATAATATATATTAAAACAGATCCATGTAAAACTGACACTTTAAAGCACCGTGCAGGCCACAGCCACACCTAATGGATTTGCCCTCTGCAGCCACTCACCCCTGCAGCACAAACCCCCATCAATACCTGCAAATTTGTCCATGTCCTTGAGGGGGAGGGTGTACACGAGCTGCTCGTCGTTCTGCTGGATCAGGGTGGCCGCAGGGATGTGCTGCCTGATCAGAGAGGTCGTGGCCTCTGTGTTGCAGTAGGCATCGATGTGCATGCTGAAAACAGCACCAGAAATTCAGGGTTTAGAATCACAGACTCAGAATCACACACTGTTCTGAGTTGGAAGGGATCCACAAGGATCATCAAGTCCAACTCTTAAGTCAGTGGCCCACAGAGGGGATTGAACCCATGACCTTGCCATTATTACAACCAAGTTTGAACCAACTGAGCTCATTTCAGGGTTTACAGCCTGAGCTTCTCCTGACACTGCACCACAGCCAGCAGAGCAGCAGGCAGCAAACATCCAGTTTTATCATTCAAGGTGATAGAAGATCTTTTTTGGGGGGTCAGAGGGTGCTATCTTACACAGTCCAACAGAGAACCCAAAAAGATCCATGATGGCACACAAGTACCACAGAGCAGTTACCTCAGGCGGTAGCCAATGCCCCATTTGCTTTTGAGGAAGAGAGAAGATCCGAGGCACTTTAACATCCCCTGGGAAATCACTGCTTTACGATCTGGAAACAGAAGACAAGGAGGCCCTTTGGAGCAGGAGATGGACCATCTCCTCCAAAACTCAAGGATGATTTCAAACAGATGTGTGTTCTATGCCAGGGGAAGCATCGCTGTGCCTGCCTTGCCCAGGCTGGGTGGCAGCAGGGCTGGCAGCAGGGCTCACCAGCCAGGATGTCTGCCTCGTCCATGAAGTGGGTGCTGAACACGGTCACCCCGTGGGCCTTCCTGCTCTTCAGAAGGTTCCAGACGATGTGGCGCGAACACGGATCCATCCCGGCCGTGGGCTCGTCCAGCAGCAGCACCTTGGGCACAACCAACAGGGGTTCTCAGAGCCACAGCCACGGGCACAGACCTCAGCAATCCCTACACATCCAGGGGGTTTTGGTAATTATTCCTCTAAAACATCCCTGACTGAGCGAGGCAGCTTTGCCCCTATGCTCTGAATAAATCCATCTCCTGTTGTGACAAATGGGAAAATCCCATAATAAGTTAATGCCATAGTCTGTTTTATTCTGGTTCCAATACAATTATGTATCAGAATTAACAATTTAGCTCTGGAGTCACTTCTCCTGCTAAGGGGTGGTTAAATACACACACCTGCCTTTAAAACCCCCAGGAACTGTCACACACATCATTTTTAAATACAGATCTCAAAGCAACCCCCATTTTCACAGGCCAGGAATTACAGAGCTGTAACACAAAAGAGCTCCCTGGCTCCATTCCTGCTCCTGGATGGCTCTATAGGGAGGTATCCAACAATTTGACTGTTTGGGGCTAATTGTGACCTGCCAGAAATTATAGAAAACTTGTCACACTATTTATTTCCCAAAAAGATTAAATCCAGAGCTACTGCCATTACCTGAGCCATTAACAGCCTCAAGCAGAAAGGTTGAGTCATTAAAGGGATTTTAATTGGTCCAGCCATAAATGAAAAAAAAAAAGGAGCAACAGATGCTGAAAGTAACAATCTCTGCATCTTACATATTATTATATGTATTAGTTGATTTTGACAAGAGACACCAACCCTTCAATGGATCAGTGATGCAAGTTGGGAACAACCCCATGACTCTCACCTTGGGGTTCCCAAGAACAGCAACTCCCACTGAGAGCCTCCTCTTCTGTCCCCCACTTAATTTTTTAGCTTGATTGTCCCTGATGGGCTGCATCTCCAAATCCAACAACACTTTTTGCACCTTGAAAACACAAGAAACACATTTATATTTTAATAAAAAATATATAAGTTTTTTAAACCAGATTACTAAAACTTAACATTCAAATTAACTGTTGCTTATTCCCAGTTCATTCTATACTTGAACTGCACAACCTGTACAAACAAAGTTTAATAGTTTCTATGCTTGAACAGGATTTAAAAGTGTCATGACCATTTTAATCTCTTAGGAAAAATGAACAGTTTATCTTTGCCAAAATATCTGCCTGTTCCCCTTTGTCTATTGTACTACAAAGTAATATTTCCCTGCAAACTTGTCTTAAAGAAATCCCTGTAAGGGTATTTTGATTTACAGGTTAAACATGTACAATACCTGTGCCCAGGTGACTCACCTCTTGTATCAAATCATTCTGAGGGATTCCCTTAATGGCAGCAAATATGGAGAGGTTCTCCTCCACAGTTAAAATATCAAAGTGGATGTCAGACTGAGGACACACCCCTGTTATCTGGCGAACTTCCAGCATCTCATCAATCTCAGACACTCTGTGCCCATAGACAGAGACAAACCCTAAAAAAGAATGAAAAAAAATCCAGGAGAAATCAAGGAGGGAGGAAGGTTTTTACAGCCAGAGAGCAGGTGAATGTGCATATGAATGGAAAGTGGACTTTGGGGTACCTTGTAGCAGCCTTGCAGTGCCTTGAAGTCTTACAGGAAGGGTGGAGAGGGACCTTTCACATGGGCACAAAGTGATGGGACAAGGGGGAAAGACCTTAAGGGAAGGAGGGCAGGGCTAGGTTAGACATTAGGAAGAAATTTTTTATTATAAGGGTAGAGAGGCCCTGGCACAGGTTACCCAGAGAGGGTGTGCACTGCCCATCCCTGCAAAAGCCAGGCTGGATGGGGCTTGGAGCAACCTGGTCTAATGGAAGGTGTCCTGTCCATGGCAGGGGTGGAATGGGATGAGCTTTAAGGTCCCTTCCAATCCAAATCATTCTGTAATCCTACGACTCTATTTCAAAGTTTAGTGAATCCTGGAATAACCACAGAGGTCACAGCTGTGGCTTTGGAATCAGGGTGCCCAAAGCCTCTGGGAACTCACCATCCGTGGGTGGGCACAGCCCACAGAGGATGTTCATCAGCGTCGTCTTCCCGGTGCCACTGTGCCCCAGCAGGGCCGTGATCTGCCCCTCGTAGATGTCAAAGGACAAATCTGGTGCCCGGGGCAGAGGGAGAGGAGATGTCAGGGATGTGCTCCTGGCACCTGGAGCCAGCTCCCAGTGCAGAGGGCAATTCAAATGCTAACATATGGGGTATGCATTCACTCTGCTGGGGGACACCTCACCTCCGTGGCTGGGCATGGGACAGGCCCTGCAGCCACATTGAAAAGCCACACAGGGAAACAAGATAAAAATATCAGGGAGAGGGGCAGGGAAGATCATATCCCTAAGGACACGGGCAGAGGAGGAATACCAGGGATGAAGCAGCAGGCTTTCCTTAGTGGCAGAACGGTTCACTTCTTGGGGTACTGTTTCAAACAAGATTACTGCCAAAGCAGTGAGAGAACACACACACAAACACATCTGGCACTCATGCACCAAGGTCCCACCCCTCTAAAGGAAAAGAAACCAAAAAGCCTGAACTGAAACACAAAAGATCACTCAGCAGTTCTCCTCTGTATCTGACAAGTATCTAAAAAGCTAAGATGTTCTTACTTCTGAGAGCCTCCACAGTTTCCCCCTTTTTCCTGAATGTTTTCTGAACACAGCTGATTCTGAAAGAAGACATGTCATTGTATAAACTGTGTCAGGAGCTTTATATGGCATTTTGAATGATCAATACTTGGCAACAGTCACAAAAAGACAAGCAGACTAAAGTGACATCAGACACATTCGAGACCCATCAAGGCAAGTCAAGAGACAGAACATCTTGTCACAGAGCTTTGCCCATCTCCACCCTGGCATCAGAAAGCTTTTGCTGGTCACCTTTTAAGGCACTTCTATGTTGACAATCTGAATTATTTCCAATCTCTGTCTCTTTCACATGGCAGGCCAACACACTAGAGGTTTCTCAAGGTAGAAAAAGGAATAGCTACTCCCAGTAGTTGCATGATACAACAGTAGACTCCACAGATATGAATACAGAAAAGAGGTGTCAGCAAAAGAGACTCCAAGGATGTGATTATTGACAGCTCTTCACAATTAAGTGAAAGAAAGCAGGTTATCTTTCTCTCCAAGAAAGGTAAAAACCTTCCTTCCAGGCCTACTGGAAATGAGGATGGGAGTGGGTTATGGGTGGACAACTGGGTATGAAAGAAAACAAATCCTGTACATGTCAAGATTACAAGACAGTGTGAATATTCTGAGTTGGTGGAGGGATGGTATGAAAAGAGACCAGGCTGGGTGGACTTAATGGAACAATGGCCACAACATTCTCATGTGAATATCAGTATTAAAACTGGACCCATGAACCTACAGCAGATGCCCAAAGAGATACAGATGGTGTGGACAACACAAGACATGTCCTGGTCACTCAGCTCAAATATTTATTTGAGACTAGTGGAGCCAACCAGGAGTGAAGATGCAGAGCTCCCCATGTCCCATCAGGCTATGCCACTGGAAAATGATGGAAACAAGGACTAAAAGGCAGACACTGAAAATACCATCTGAGAAACACCAAAAAGCACGTGACAGTCCAGATGCAAGACAGCAGGTGACACAAAGCACAGCATGAAAGATGAGAGTGGGGACATCTATTTCTCAGTTTCCTTTTACCCTTCTGTATGCGGCAGCTGGGTAAAACCACCATGAAGTTGCCCTCTGCTCTATGGAGAACACCACAGCCTCCACACCAACCTAGAAGTTGCCTTTTTGTCCTCAAATGTGTTACCAGAAACTAAACCCTCCCAGCAGAGCAGACGTTCCAACATCTGCAACCGCTTATGCCGCTCGTGGCCTCGGTGAGACTGAGGGAATGGAAAAGCAGCCTGGCTGGAGAGGACTCCAACCAAAGGAACACAACCCACAAACCAACCCTCTCCTCAAGTGATTTATCCTTGGAGAGCATCCACAGTGCTGCTGGTGGGGATTCCCAGGGAAGGAGCCGTGCTGGGCACACAGGGCTCTCTGCAATGCATACCATATGCGGTTTGAATCCAACCAGGGGAGAACTAAGAGGGTATTTTCAAATTCCACATTACAAAAGCCCAGGGACCCAGGTGACCTGCCCATGGGCAGGGCAGGGCAGGGGTTGTACCTGATGGCCTCTTTCCCCTGGAATTCCGAAGGCACAGGCTCCACAATCTCACTGAAACTGAGGCTGCCATTGACGCTGCTCTCGTACAACTCCTTGTAGTTTTTCCTGTGCTTTGACCAAAACGAGGGTTTCATGAAGAAAAACGGAGTGCGGCGCAGCCCAAACTCCCCTGAGAACACAGGGAAAGACACAACCTCGGGTCAGATACAGCTTTTGGGGTTGGTTCTCCAAGCCCTGTGAGGGGTCCATGAGCCAACCCACACCTCTATTCCACAGCAATTTCATCAGCCAAGTTTAATTCTTCTGCATTTAAGCCACAGCTCCCCATCAGCACTGCTGGCAGGCTCCAGCCTTGCCAAGAATTTAAATATATGTGCAAACCTCCTTCTGTGCAAGAGAACCCCCCAGTGCTGAAAGAACAGTGACTTAAACACAGGGGATGGAAAGCCAGAGGTGAATGGAGCTGAGGGGCTGAGCCAGGCTTTGATTGCAAGTTTAGCAACTTTATTTTGTGTTTCATGTTAAGCTACTTCTGTCACAGGGAAAGGTCTGGAACAGGCAGAGGTGTCTTTGGTTTTCAACTAAGAGCAGACTTTAAAGGTTGAAGCATTCATTAGCCCAGCAAGGAAACTTTTCCTCTAGAAAGAGGGAAAAATCTAGCTTTTTAGGGCCAGCAATTCCCCACATGCCAAAACCCCTCCTCACACCTCATAGCTTTAACAGACTATAAATTATTTCAGCTAAAAGTATTCTAAGTCACAGTGTAAAAATCTATCTGCAAACAGCATCATCTCTTTTCTCCAGCTGAATTTAAGTGAGAGATGCCTCCAGGCTGGGGGGCTCAGGACTGCAGGAATTGGTGATCCTGGCACAGCTCAGCTCACAGGAACATACCTGGGATAACCTGGTCAAGGTAGACAGCCACGAGCAGATAAAAGATGCTGTCCAGCACCAGCAAAATAAGGGAGATACAGAGTGGGTAAGGACCATCATTTATATTGGAAAATCTTGCCCCATCTTCATAATCTTCCAGGTGCATGACCTGTATGGACAGAGGGAGATGTTACACACCAGCACAGGGCAAAAGAAACAAAAACAACGAGCAAGTGAATGAGATCACAGCATTGGACACAAAGAATAACAGCTCCTTGAAGGTGCTGGATATCAAATTCCCAGGAGAAGCTACTCAAATAGGCACTTCCCTGCACCATCACTGGTTTATTAAACACAAAACAAATATTTAAGAGTATCTCCATCAAGATCTGTTTGAAAGTGACCCAGGACAAAGGGATGAGGAGGAGGGGGTGGTTCTTTACCTGTGCAACACCAATCAAGAAGCTGCACTGACACAAAGGGCTGAGAATCCACACGAAAGATTTGGGAAAATCCTCCAGCAGGACAATGTTGAGGCCCACAAAGCCAAAAGCCAGCGTGGCCAAGAACTCCACTATACCCACGTGCTTTGACTTTTTAAATAGAGGTGTCAGCATAAGGGCAAAGAAAACCTAAGGGCAGAGGAAAAAAAACAGATAGGAAGGTACCATATTAAATAAAAATAACAATTACACTGGTATAAAAAACTAGGGTAAATACCATTTTGCCTCTGATAATCATATTTTCCTGGTATGGTCACTACAGCATTCACACACATAGAATTATGGAATCACTTTGTGTGGAAAGGACCTTTCAGATCATCAGGTCCCACTGTTGCCCCAGCACTGCCACCACTAAAGCATGTCCTCGAGTGCCACATCGACCTGGCTTTTATACCCCTCCAGGAACACCAGGAGGGACAGATTTCCCAGAGATGCCAGAGGTGAAAACAACTCTAGAAACAAAATCAGGAGCCATGAAGCTGAGTGGGCACCTTCACCCTGGGGAGTGCCCCTTCTGCAAGTGATAGCAAAGCACTGGCTGCTTATGAACTCAGACAAGCCATCTGCTATATAAATATATTTATATTATAATATAATCCTGACTATAATTAGGGGTTTAGCATTACACTATACAGTAACAACAAATGTTTTGAAGAGGACATGGATTTGAACTGCAAAATGGTTCTGTACAGTATTTTCAGTTCAAAGACAGAGGATTATAAACCCAGATATTTCAGTAAGGAAAAGCATTTCCCACAGTGATGGGTGACACCTGCACAACATCCTAAGCTGGAGAAGAGCCAAGGAAGGGGATGGCACAAGTCAGACACCCAGCACTGTTCAGTCCTACAGAAAAGCAACATTTGTCCCAAATGCTTTAGTAGGGAGGACAAGATCAGGTGGGAAGGGAATCAAACCCACTGGGATAGGATGGCTGAATTTAACAAGACCAGGAATACTTACTGAGGACACTCCATAGAAGAAGAAAAGGAGAAATATCACAAAGGCACTGCTCTGGGGAAAGAGGGAAGAGGCCGTGGCGATCACTGCCATGAGAATGGACATGACAAAAATCAGGCTGACGTAGAGCAGCACCCAGGAAAGCCTAGAACAGAAGGGGGAGAAAACAGAAACCAGCAATGAATCCCCAGCCTGAATCAGCCCCACAAAAAGCTAAACCCACCATTCTTTAATATTCCAGACAGCTGCACCAAAGGCCAAGCTTGCAACAAAACAAGAGTGCCCAAATAAAAGAGCTCTTGTAAAACACCCCTGGAATTGTTCTGAGAGCACACACAGATACCCAGAGCAGCTAAGGACACACAATTAGATGATTCACAATTATTTTGGTTTTTAAACTTGCATAATTAATTCCCTGGTATAACCAAAAGAAGGTAACAGAGTCGTAGGTTTCAATAATTCAAGAAATTCTATTTAAAATTTAATACACTCGTCATTCCAGTCCCTGGGCAGGGTAATAAAATCCTTTTCTTTTGAAAAGCAGAGCTGTGAGTCTGTGAGCAACTCTGACCTCAGGAAACAGGGGTGGTTTCTGTATAGGTAGTAAAAAATTAGCCATTTCCTTAGAAGTAAGAAAAAATCATTCCAACAACCCCAGGTGGCTGTTTTGGTGCAGTGGGGACAGATGTGAAAACACTCCAGGAAAGGGCAGAGCAAAACCCAGTTCATCTCTTCAACTATCAGTGATTTCAAATTAGCACATCCTCCCATCTGGGGGAAAACAAAACATTCTACTGCACTGGACAATTTCCAGCATGGTGAGGAAACAAATTAAACCTTTTGCTTTGACTGTTCTGTATTAAAATTATAGTTGGATTCATTTAATTGTGTGTTGGGGAAACTGCTCCTAAACCCTGAACAGAGACTGCAGGTTACCTGTTGAGCCTCTAGGAAAGCAGGTCCTGAGCCAAAAATAGTTAAAAAAGAATAAAAAAACTTACATAAAATCTCACATATTTAATCCCTCCAAGTCTGAGGTAGCTTTACATACATAAATACAACAGTATTATTACTCTTCTGTTTACTTCTCAAAATATTTGTATTTTCATGGTACTGCAAGTGTCTGTATGTTTGATTTTACAGAATATCCCACTTTTAGTTAAAGTAACTTCAGCTGAAGACTGAAAACAATTTAAAAACTGGAAAGATGGGAGAGTTTACCTAGAAAATGTTATTTTTTAAATATTTGTTTCAACATTTTCTATTTAAAAACAGGTTACCCCAAACACTCACATACCAGAAGGCAGTGTCATGGAGTCCCAGGATCTTCAAGAATTCCTTCAACTTCCTCTCCTTTTCTGCCACAATATGAATGGCCAGATAATACCCAAATGGGGAGAAGGCAATCACCAGGTAAATTAAAATGATTGCCCGAGGGAAGTTATCGATTTCCACCACAGCAGCCTCTCCCATAACCTCTGCTCTTGTCAGTTCAAGCTGTTCCCAAACAGACTGATTGGTCTTCAACTGAGAGGAAAAGAAGGAGTTATTTTGGGGTTGCTCCTGATTTTTCAGCCCCATCCCAGCCAGCTCAGCTCCATCTCCACCCCCATTGGCAGGGAGAGATCTGAAGACCCCAAATCCCAACCCAAAAGAAGGGAAACTGCAGAACACCCAAACATCTGGAGGTAAAATCAGCAAATGGGAAATTTCTATCACTTGAAAAGATGAAATTTGCTCTCACTACGAGTGGGATGAGGAGAAGGAAATTGGGAAAAATTGCTGACCAATATTGACACCAAAATAAGGTAAATTCTGCAGCCCCTTTTGGTTCAGCATCTGAAATGGCATTTTGGGGTGAGCACTGTGTTTTGAGGACTGCTGAGATGGGTGTTCAGGCTCATTTGGATGCAAATGGAAGATAAACATCCAACCTTATTCAACCCAACAATTCCTAAAAAACACAGCAGAACACACCCAAAATATTCTGCCTTCTCAGAATCAGAGAATCACAGACTATTCTGAGTTGGAAGGGACCCACAAGGATCATCGAGTTCAACTCTTAACTCAATGACCCACACAGGGGATTGAACCCATGACCTTGGCATTATTACAACCAAGTTTTAACCAACTGAGCTGATCTCAGGGTCA
>JAWWEV010000044.1:2259801-2278925 GCA_035583235.1 Hafferia zeledoni | reverse complement strand
CTGCCCTGTCCCCAACGTGCAGCTTGAGGTCACCCCTGACCATGCTGGGAACAACCTCCAGAAATCAACACATGCAACAGCAGGGCAAAGGAGAAACAGAGGGAGTGATTCTCCAGTCCATCCCCTTGCAGAGCACAAGGGAGAGTGTTCCCATTTACCTCTGGATTCCATGTAAATGGAGGACATGGCGATGGAGTCGTGGAACCTCAGCTGGTAGGACATGGAATCCTTGAACACGACCCCCACGAAGTTGGAGGGTTTGAGAGCACTGGCCTCCTGCAGCTCCTCCTCACTTAAATACTCCTCAGTGATGATGCCTGGGAGATACCAGGAAATTATCAGGATGATTTAGGTATTGGCACAGCAGGGAGAAAAATGTGCAACATTTATTTAAAGCATCGTGTTAATCATTAATGATTTATTTGAGTTTAGAGATATATAAATATATATATATGTATGACAGGATAAGGGGAAATGGCTTTAAATTGACATGAGAGTAGGTTTAGATTAGATTTTTGGAAGAAATTCTTCCCTGTGAGGGTCATGAGGCCCTGGCAGGGGTTGCCCAGAGAAGCTGTAGATGCTCCATCCCTGCAAATGTCCAAGGTCAGGTTCCTCTGAAGCACAAGGAACATAAAGAGGAGAATCAAAGATATTAAACTAAAAATACATCAGAGGAATCGGAGAGAAAAAGTTCCTGTTTTATGTGTGAGGTGTGCAGGAAGAGCACTGGAGAAAAAAGAGAAATGAAAGAAAAAAATAAGAGGGAAAAAGGCAAAGGAAAAAACCAAACAAATGGAAAAAAAACCAAAATGGAAAAAAACTCCCAAGCAAATGGGGATAAATAAACAAAACCAGGAAAAACAAACAAGGAAAAACAAAATAAATGGAAGAAAAACAATAAATGGGAAAAAACCCAAATAAATGTAAAAAAACATAGAGAAGGAAAAATCAAGGAAAAACCAAACAAGGGGAAAAAAACAAAAGCCAAAGCAAAGTGCTCTTGAGAGAAGAGGTGACAACATGTTAATGAGAATCAGCACTTAAAAAAATCTAAAGATGTTTTTTGGTAGTGACACCAGGATAGAAAACTCCTGAGTGTCACAGGACAGGGATCAATCAGCCCTAGAGCTGCTCAGGGGCTTTTTGTACCCAAACCCTCCCCTGCAGCCACACAACACTTGGGCTGCACCAGGAGAATGGGAATCACTTTGGGATGGCAGTGCCACAACATTTGCCAACCAAGAGAAGTCAACAAAAAAACCACCAATGCCTTCACTTAGAAAATAAATGGCTTTTTCCTCTTAAGCAGCACCCCTGAGCTCCCTCTTCAAACACAGGTCATAGTGGGAGGTACAATGATAAAAACCCAACAGTCAGAGTGTGAATACCATCTTCAAAGTTATCAAAGGCCACTTTCTTCATGATCTTTCGTGCCATTTGGGTGGGTGGCGTGTACCCAATGACAAAGTTCACCAGCTGGGAGGGGTCCAGGGTGCCCAGGTTGGTGTTGGCCACCTCGTCGTACCTCCTGTGGGGGTGCATCATGCTCATCAGGATGAGCCAGAACAGGAAGAACAACGGGAAAAGCACCTCCTGTGCAAAGAGAAAAGGAACATTTCAAAAGAAATCCTGCCCGAGTTTCTCTTACGCGAAGCTCAAAGCAGGGACTGTGAAATTCCCCGAATGTTTCCAGTGCAACAGCAATTTTAGTGCCAAATCCTTCCCTGGCGCCGAGGCAGGGCTTTAATCGCCTGCATTAGTAACCTAAGAAGCCATTTGCAGGCCCAAAGGGAGAATTCTACAAGCTTCAAACATCTGCAAATTCGTGCTCTTTGGGAAGGAGCAAAACACAAGCTGGGAACCACTAAACGAGCCCAGCCAAGAACTGCATTGTCTCTTCTTCTCCTCAAAATTCAGCTTAAAATGCCATCAGGTCAAGCTCTTCTTCTCCTCAAAATTCAGCTTAAAGTGCCATCAGATCACCCCCACACAGGGCTGAGCTGGTAGGAATGATAAAACTCTCCTGGGGAGGTCTCCCCCTCCCATCCTGGCCAGTTACAGTGCCCTAAGATGGTAATACTGTAAGATTTTTAAATTATTATTATTTCTATTCTAAATATGCAAATATTAATATATTAAAAATATTACTATTACTATTTTACTCATTATTTTACTAATAATATTACATGATTACTAACTTGCTCATATATTAATATATTTTATATTATATTTCAATATAATGTTATATTCAAGGCTGTTTTCTGGATAAAGCCTTACACATTAGGATAAATTTTCAAGCAAAGGATCCCAAAATACCTTCTGAACAAGCCTATTTCAACCCCAAATTCATGCAGACCATGAGACTTCACAGACATCAGAACAAAACTAAGTGTTGCCTCTGATCTGGGAGCTATTTAAGCACAGAATAACTGTGGGTGCAGCAGCAGGAACAAAGGATTGTCCCCTCACCTGGACGCTGCTTTTCTTAGTCCTACACTTAATAAGACAGTTCTTGAACAGGAGAGCTCGGGTTTGCCTCCACACTCCTGCTTCTCTTGGAGCAGCTGGTGCCATTTTTCAAGGCTGGTTTAAGAAAAAACAAATAAATCAATATTAAATGACAATATAATTTAAAAATCCAAAGCCGGGCAGTTGCAGCACTCGGTGCCTGCTATTTTTATATTTCCATAAAAAAAACTTTTATTTTCAGTTTTTCATATTTGAAATGCCTTCTGATACATGTGCTGGGTGTCTGTTACATGGAGAACTTGGTAATTCTCATTGAGAGGGAGAGCTGGGGAATCCAGCTGGGAATCCAGGCAGAAGATGCCTCGGGATGCCCCTGAGCCACCCAAGGGCACAACCAGCTCTCAGAAAGCTCCCCAGACTTGACCTAACCTGGGCTTATTTTTCTCCACCTAAATTATAAACGCAGGGATGTGTCTGGGAGCACAAGTGCAGCATCCCTGGCAGGGCTGAGGGCAGGCAGCCAGAGCAGAGCATCCCAAAGCAGAGCCAGCTCACCCCAGGCAAGCTGTTCAATTTACCGTGAGTAACCCCTTTGCAGGCTGGAGCAGAGCCAGCACTGCTTGTTTGCCTTTCCATTATATTTTAACCTTTTCATTAGCCCAGCTGCACAGCACAGGAGTGCTGAGGAGAACTTTAGGAAAGAGAGAAATGATTAGATTAAATTAAATGAAATTAAAAATGCCCTCCCAGGAGACAGAGTCCTGCACGTACCTGCTGAGAGACAGCGGGCTGGGAACGGGCAGATTTCTCTGCCCAGATTTGCCACCACTTTGTTGCCTCAGGTTTGGAGTTATGGGTCAATCTACATCTCTCTCTGCTTCCTCACCTGTGAATGTTGAAACATTTCACCTGTGAAGGTAAAACATAACCATGAGAGACAGCAGAGCATCAGAACAGCTCCATGGCCACCACCCTTCCATCCCACCTCACACCCCCAGGGAACAACCGAGTCATTCCTCAGAACTTCAGCCAAAACAGCACAGATTTCAGGAATTTATCCATATCTCAGGCTTTACAGCTACCAACACCTGCTCCAGAGGCAGCCTGATGTTCCTGGTGCTGCACACTCCAAGCAGCTGTGTGACAGTGTTGGAAATGACACCACTTTTCTAATTTTTTTAATTATCCCAATTAAAATCTAGTTGTTTTAATTAATCACAGGTCTTGTGTTAGGCCTTAAATCACTCAGCCAGCATTTAGCAAAGTTGTCATAAGCAACTTCTGTGAGAACACAGCTTGGGAAAAGTTAAAAACTAACTAAACTAAACTAAAACTGAAGTTTTATTCAGGTTAACCTTGATGTGCTGCAGTGAACAAAGCCTGGAAGAGAGAAAGACGTAGGGTTGAAATTGGACATTTGGAACACGGATCTATGACCTACAAGGACCTTTTGCAGAAATCAAAATATAAAAGAACTCACAAAGAATTCAGTATATGTGTTGGAAAGTCCCTACCAGGGAAAAAGATACTAAAAAGACTGAAAATGTGGCCTTAATTAGCACAGAAATCGTGAAATTAATAAGCAATAGAAGGTAGAATACAAACTAATGAAAGAGAATTATGTAATTAAGAACCAATTTTCATTTCTTTGCTTATTGAAAATGCATGATTGGGTAAAAAAGTGATATATTGGTGTCTGTGTGGAGGCAGGACTTTTGTTGGCCACATACACACCCAGCACTGAAAATAAAAGTAATGCCTTGCTTTCTAACACCAAAAAGTCAATGTTAGAGGGTTCTATTTATCCTGCTGATTTTGGAGCTATTTGGCAATAGCAGGTCCTGGTTTCTCTGTTATCTGTTGGCCACCACATGGCTCAAACTTCCTGCCCTGGCTGTATTTTAATATGGAAATCTATTTTTGGAGCACAGACAGCACCTCCCTAATGGGACACAGGAGGTTGCTCAGATGTCAGCACTGCTGGGCTGGGAGAGCTTCAGATACACAAACACCTCACACACAGCACTGAGAGCCTGTGGCTGAGTGTAGGAGGGAGGAGAGGAGGGAAAAAGGGCTAAAAACCATCAGATCTCCTGCTCTCAGCCCCCCTGGCTGAGTTTGGGGTCCTGCCTGGAGCAGCACCAGGATCCATGTGGGGCACAGCTGCCCAGCCCTGAAAGAGAAGCCTTGGGAAACAATCCCACCCACAGCCTGGAGTGCTGCCCTTAAAGTCACACCAAATCCACTTCAAACATGAAAATAAAATTTAAACAAAAAATTGTTTTGCTTAAAGAAAAAGCAAATCCAACCACAAGTTGCTTCAGCACCAACCCATGACAGTCACTCAGTCCTGCAGGGAAAATGTGTTCGACTCCTCCGGAGATTTTCGAGGAAGAACTGAAACTCTTCACACTGACAGCAGAGTGTTTTCAAAATAATCAAAAGCAGCAGTTACTGCTGACAGGTCAGAAACCCCAGTGTGCTTCTCCCCTCTGCTCACAGCACGCCCTCTCAGTGCCTGGGCTGCCACTGTTTGCTCTCAGGAGCACCTTTCAAAAGCACTTAGAAGAGCAGAAGTTGCATGGAGGTCCTTGCTCAAAGCCACACAATGGTCTGACACAGCAACCCTTTCCCTCAGCCACACTTCTCCTTTTGAATGAAATCCAAAATTTGGCCAGGATGATTTAAGCAGATTCAACCACCAGTGCCAGTTACTGTTTCTCTAATTATTTTCTATCCACTTATAAAAACCAAAACACTCCCACATCTTTACTGGAATCCTGCCATGCTTTAATTTACATCACCCAGGTTGGAGGAAGGGTCATTTTAAGAATGTTAATTAATTTTTCATACTACACCTGCCACCTCCATGTAAGCAACTGAAGCTACAGAATGATGAAGGACACTGAAAAAGCATCACTTGTATGGTGAAAAACCTTATTTGGGATAAAAACAACCCCAAATCCTCCTTGAAACTCCAGATGAGGAAAATGAACACGTAGGCTGAGCAGAAAAAGCTGCCAAGGCATTTAGTTGAATAATTCTGAGCAAAATGAACACACTCTGAACCCATGAAGTTCCCCCCACCCCATCGGAGCCACTGCCTTATGATCTGCACTGACAGGGGAAGCAGGTGGCACACAACCAACTGCTTGTGGGCATCTCAATCAAAGCCATGCCAAGGAAATGACTGGTTTGGGTTTAATTCCACATCGGAGATGCCAGTGCCTCTTAAATAATGCTCAGCTGATACTTGGGAAGACTCCCCTCCCTTCCCCAGACACCAGCCTGGTAACGGTCTTTAAAGGTCAGATGGTGATTTGGTGCTGCACATCACGTTTGCCTCGTCTTTTTAAGAAAAAAAAAAAAAAAAAAGAAAAGCAAACCAAACAAGGGGGTTGTGGGTTGTGAGCCTCGGCTAATTGAGCTGCACCTCGAGTTAAAAACAACTTATCAGTGAGCAACACCTGCAGAGCAGCCAGAAAACAAGTTTATTGATCTTGCTGCAAGAAGACAGCAGCCAAAATGATACTTAAAGAAAACTCGGATGTGCTCTTTGCTGCTCTTCAATTATTTAAATTGCAAATATAGTCATACATAATAATACAGTGAGACGCTTTGTTTACCAATTTTTAAAAACGAGATGAATTTTCTCCCTTATCTGACCCCCAAGGGGAAGCCCAGCCGTGCCCGGGACTGCACAGCCCCAGAGAGCCCCGAAACCGCAATTCCCTTCCCTCCAAACTCATCCCTGTTCAACCGCGGGGACCGGGGATGACACGGAGCAGAGCCAGGCCGGGCTGTTCCAGCACAACTCCCGGTCCCGCAGCATCCCTGAGCATCCTCCTGCATCCCCGAACATCCTCCTGCATCCCCGAGCACTCTCCCCTGCATCCCGAGGATCCTCCTGCAGCCCCGAGCACCCTCCTGCATCCCTCAGCACCCTCCTGCAGCCCCGAGCACGTTCCTGCATCCCTCAGCACTCTCCTGCATCCCCGATCAGCCTCCTGCAACCCCGACCATCCCCCTGTACCCCTGAGCATCCTCCTGCATCCCTCAGCACCCTCCTGCATCCCCGATCAGCCTCCTGCAACCCCGACCATCCCCCTGTACCCCTGAGCATCCTCCTGCATCCCCGAGCATCCTCCTGCATCCCTGCCGCGTCCCAGCTCGTCGCTCCCGGGGACCCCCGCCGGTCTCAGTGGTCGGACACTCCTTCAGGTTGCTATTTCTCCCTTTTCCCCCCTCACCCCAGACCGCTTTAAATGTGGTTTCCTCACCATTTTCCGCGCAGCCCCGAGCGCTCCGCAGGGACCGCCACCGACAGCCCAGCCCGTACTCCGGAGTAATGACGCGCATTTCAGGTGCAGCCCAACTCCTCCTCTTCCTCTCCGCTCCTTCCCCTTCCCGTTCGACCCACCCCGGGAGGGGCCGATCCCCGGTCCTGCCATCGCCCCCCTCCCCGCCCCCGATCCCGCCTCCCTCCGCAGCGGAGCGGGGTGGGCAGAGCTCCGGTACCCCCCGATACTCCCCGGAGTCCCCCGGTCCGCCCCGCCCGGCGCATCGAGGGGCCGTCCCGCTGTCCCGGGGCGGAGCGGGATGGATGGAGCGGGATGGATGGAGCGGGATGGATGGAGCGGGGCTGCCTACCCACCGCCCCCGCATCCCGGTGGCACCCGGGCACGGCTGCCGTGTCGATCTGCAGGGCCGGGACACCTCCCTCCCGGCGACCTTCCTCCCCTCCCCGGGACACCTCTGCCCCCGGGGACTTTCCTCCCGAAGATTCCATTCTCCGGCTGACCCCCCAGTCCCGAGGACCCCCTTCCTGAGGACTCCCCTCCCGAGGGCTCCATCCTCCGGGTGACCGCCCCTTCCGAGGACCCCCCCACCCCGGAGACCCCTTTCTTCGGGTGACGACACCTTTCGAGGACCCTCTTTCCCAGGAACCCCATTTTTCGGGTGACCCCCTCCTCTAAGGAACTCCCCTTTCCAAAGACTCTTCTCGAGAGGACACCATTCTCTGGGTGACCACCTTTCCCGAAGATCCCCCCCATCCTGCGGGAGATCCTCCTGCCGGGTACCCCTTCCCGTCTGGGGATCCATCCCCCAGGGACACCCCCACTCCACCTCCCAGCACAGCCTCGCAGAAGAAAGAGGGGCCGGAAAAACGTCCTGGGGGCTCAGGGATTTAAGGTTGGGTGGGAGCCGCCTCACTCCATCAGTGCTTCTGCCTCCTGCCTGCATCCAGAAGGTCCGCCAGTATTTCATTAGATTACGCAAAATTAAAGTGTTGAAAGTGCTGCCCTGAACACAAAAGCGGAGTTGCTGTCATTGACGGGTGGGTGCTGATTCCCACTGAGATATTGCCCCTCCGGTCCGTGTCCCTGTCACCGACGGTGTCCCTGTCACCAGGCGGTGTCCCTGTCACCAGGCAGTGTCTCTGTCCCCCTGTCACCACCCTGTCACCGGCCGGTGTCCTTGTCGCCCTGCGGACGCGCCTGAGCCCGTGGGCAGCCTTTGGCTGACATTGGGATGTGATCGAACCCACGGCGATGTTAATCACGCTGTTCCCGTCGCCGGGAGCGCAATCCGACGTGCTCGTTTTCCTAAATTCCTCCCGAGAGCTGCTGCTGGGGAAGGCTGAGCCGAACACGAGCCTCGGCGGTGCCTCCGAGCATCCCGAGCGGTGCCGCAGAGTCGCTGCATCCCGAGCTCCGCAAAACACCGCGCGGCTCCGCGGACAGACCGCTGGGATCCCTGCGGAGGATGGAGGAGGGTTCGGAATTCCTTGTCTGGGTTTGGAATTCCTTTGTGCCCCTGCGCAGCTACGCGAGCATCACGCCCTGGCGCTCAGCTCTGCAGCCACAGTGTGGATTCCACGTTTTTGCTCGGAAAATGGAGATTCACAGACATGTATTCACAGACTATTCTGAGTCGAAAGGGAGGCTGTGTCCTCGTCCGGAAAGAGGGAAAGGGTTTCACAGCACAGTTTTGAGTGAAAAGCACTGTTTGCACAAGTAGGTACCTCACTCATGCAGAAGCCTTTGCATCCACACCTTTACCTGCAGTAATAATTGGGAATATCCAGCATTCAAGCTCCAGCGTGGTCCCGCAGCCCTCATTAGACACAAGCACCCTGTGCTACAGTCCCAGAGCATAAATTTCATAGAAATTCTTTTTTCCCCCATTGGTTTCCATCTTTGCAAGGAGAATTAGATAAAAGCCCTCTAATTAATTATTGTCCTTCAGTTTTGCCTTATGAATACTGACTAATACAATGACATAACTAGAACTTCAATAAAAAAGAACCCCAAACTAAAACTTCTTATCTTCATCCATCAAGCATTAAACAGAATAGAAACCCATCTGGGGCTGAATTCTTCTGGTCACTTTGATGTTTGTTGTGGTCTCTTCTTTACACTTCAAAAGTTTTAACTGCTCATATTCATGTTTTGCTTCTTCCTGGTCTAGTGGAAAGTGTCCCTGCCCATTGCAGGGAGTGAGAACAAGACGGTCTCTAAAGTCTTTTCCAACTCAACCTATTCCTTGGAGTTTAGGGTATTTTAGCCCAGCAAATCCTCCTTGAAAGGTTCACAGTTTTGCTTACCTCAAGCTCTGTCCTTCCAGGGAAGAGCTCAGAGCTTGGAGTCTGCAGCAATAACCCCCCAGCACAGCTCATGGCCAGGAAATGAGAAGGGTCCCCACAAAGCAGGGGAGGGGTTTCACATGTGGGTGCTCCAAAACATAAGGCTCTGTCATTTGGGAGAATAACACCCCCTAAAATGTATTTTAGTGTCAGATTGGTGAGACACTCATGGCCTTGGGTGCTGCTGCAGCCAAAGAACCACCAAACACACACAGCAGCAGCAGCACCGGAGAGTCAAACCCAACCTGCACCACGGGGAGAGCACCTCTAGAGAGCAATTATCACCTAAAGCACTGAGAGGCTTTTCATCTTCAAAGCACATTAAAACCACCACCTAATTCATTTTTACAACAGCCCTGTATGCTCAGGTGCCTCAAACAATCTCGATTCATAGACACAGAAAGCTGAGGGTGATGTAGTTTGCTCCAAACCAGAAGGAATCTGCACTGAGATGGGAATAGATCCTGTTTGCAAGCAGTGGGCATCACAAGCCTGTCCAGATGTCACTTCTGAGCAAAGATTTATATCAGACTCATGGAATTATTTGAGTTGGAAAGGACCCTAAAGATCATCTTGTTCCAGTCCTCATCACTTTGGTCTCATGGACTCTGAATCACACAGGGAGCAGCTCCAAAGCCACAGCAGCACATGCAGAATGGCACTTCCTCCCTGCCAGGCTGTGCCATTTCTCCCACTTTCTGTTTAAAGGATCTCCTTACAGGGGTATTTAATTGACAAGGCAAGTTGTGCACAGGTGCTCACCTAAGGAATTCAGTAAACAGGATATTATGGAAGCACAGTTCAATGCACTGCAGTGGTAATGCATTAATTCATTCAGAAAGGAAACATGACTGACTGAATTTCCTTTCTTTTCTTTCTTTGTTTGACTCAGCCTTTCAAAAGTAAAGAGGACAAAAAAAAAGTAAGCATTAAAATCACAAAGGACCATTTGCAAATTCTTTGATGGCATCCCTGTGGATCCTGTGCAAAACCTGCTGCACTGGATGTGGAGCAGAGCAGAAGGAGATCGTTCCTTGCAAGTAAATGTGGGAAGTCCTGCCCATCCTTTCTCATGCCATGCAGACAGAACAAGCTCAGTATCAGGACAACAAATAAATGGCCAGAGATGGAACACTATTCTCAAATTTCAGCTTGGTGGATGTGGCCCTTCTGTCCCCTCTGGCTTTTATGTCACAGCTGGGAAGAGTGTGGCCTCTCTGCCTGCTCTTCCCAGCCTGCAGAGAGCTTTCAGGAAGCCCAGGAACACTGCAATGATTTTGTGCACTGGTGCAGAAGCTTCAGGTTAAGCAGCTGCTCTTTCTCAGCTTCTTTTTTTTAACAAAGCTTTGCAGAGCCCTTTGGGAACCAGAAGCCCATCACAAAAATCACTCAGATTCAAGTACAGATAAAACCAAATTATTTTATATTTTCCTTCAGACTTACCATCCACTTTTTAACCAACTTGAGTGTCACTTCTGCCCATCTCTTGCTACTGTTTAGATCTATTTTTCTCATGCAAACAGGAGGCTCAGGCACTGATTGAGAAGATACACTGCATATTTACTGGAAACCATGTGCTCACATCAATAAACCTGTGCAAAAGCACAAGGATGATGCATCTGCATCATCTAATGCTACAGCCCAGATTCCTGCCAGGGAAGCCCTTTAGCAGTAATTCAGAGCACCTAATTTAGAGACCTGCCTTTTCTGAGAGCTAGAAAGAGACTCAAATAAACTGTGCAAAACTTCCTCAGCATTTACTGCTCCAAGTCTGCAGCTGCACCCAGATGAGAGGGTGCTCAGCCACTGTCAAAGCCACCAGCTCCTGGACAGCAAAAACACACTGATAGTCAAACCCAGGGCATGATGATCATGTACAGGCCAACACCGAGAGAAATTTATTCTTGGTTGTAAAGAAAAGGGGTTAAAAACCAGCTGAGAACAGCAGCATTTTGTACCTCTAAGAAAGGTTACCCAAAACTCAAGTTCTTGAGGAGTCAGATCTGCTCCCACCAAGCAAGATGCAGATTTTACTCCGTACCCTTATTCACCTTCTGGAACAACATTCCAATTTGGCTCAAAATAAAATTTCATAAAAGAAATTTCAGGCTTGGCCTAAGACTTGGCACAGGGAGGTTCAGCCCAGAATAGGCTTTTACGGGAAGTTACAAACCTCTGGAAAAAAACAAGCTTTAAACTGAAGAATCAACAGACTCTCGACAACAGCCTTGCCAGCACTGTAATATACAATATATACATTGTATGTAATTACAGCCAGATGGGGACAAACATATATTCATTCAGGCCATGAATAATACCTCATGTTTGTAGAAAAACCCCCACCAAAATGCCTATTTTAAATCAGTGATGTTTGGAGGGGGAAACCATGTCCAATCACTGATGGGGACGTGACAGAAAACAGGTATTTTTCATCAGAGCTGCCATCCTCTGGTCCAGTGGCCACTTGCCCACCTCCAGCTGTGTTCCCTTCCCAGTGGTTTTTCTGGATGGATTATGAAATATGATTTCCTCCCTTAGAAAAGCACCACACTGGCTGACTCTGTACTACAACATACTCCAGATATACATGTCAGCTAAAGAAAATTATGTTTCCTGCTGCCATCCCAATAAAAATATCCCTTCAGACAGAGGCACTACCTGTCCTTATTTTGCACTGCTGTTCTCAGAGTCTCACTTTGGAGCTGCTCAGACTCATTCCACCATGTTTTAGAACATTTTTGCAATGGATTCCTCCTCCTCCTCCCTCTCCCTGGCTGCTGGTGAAGGCTCAGCTTCTATCCCTAAATATCCAGGTGTCTCCTTGCCTTGCAAGCTCCATACTGGGAGATCCCTGGTGATCTCCCACCAAACCCCAGAATGGATGAGACACTGTGTAGCTTTGCATCCATACCCAAAAAATCATCAGGAACCTCCATTCCAGGCAGGGATTTTGCCATGTAGAGATGAAGGCCCTGGCAAAGCCACCCAGGGCTTGTGGCCACCTTCACCTTCAGTGTCCAAGGTGTCCAAGTGTCAGGTCCAAGCCCCTCTGATGCCAGTGTTTACAGCAAACCATCCAAACCTGTATCTTGTTAAACAGAGCAGAGTTCCACAGGCTTTGGACAAACTCTTCACAAAGAAACCCAGCTCCAGTAATTAACTCCAGATCATATTGCCCGAGGAGTTACATAAATATAATAAAGGTTTATTAAACCACCTCAACAAAACCACTCACATGGTGGTTGTTGTTCACCCCGAGGAATGAAGACCATCCTTACCCTGGAGAGCTGATGGGCAGCTCTGGTGTGGCAGAGAGGAGCCCTTGGACCCCTCCTGGAGATGCTCAGCCCTAGGTGGGATCCAGGGTCCTTCAGAAAGCCCCTGTGCAGGAGCACGTGCAGAATGGATCTGCATCCATGGGGATCCAGAGAAAAGAGCAGTTTATGACTGAACTGTTAATTGTGCTGTTGAATGAGCCTGCAACTCATTTTGCTGGAAAGAAAAGAAAATGGTGGAATGAAGGAGTCAGGGAAAAACAGTGAGAAATAAAGTGCAAAGTGCAGAGCAGTGGCCTGAGGTGAAACCCTCCCCTCCAGATCCCAAATGCTTCTGTCCTTCAGGAGTGAGGGACACTGGGCAGGGGATTGGTGAGCCCACACCTCCCCCCAGCCATCAGTGACCCACACAGTGCCATCCAGTGGTGCCACAGGGCTGGGGGCTTCAGCTCTGGCTCACTGGGGTCCTGCTCCCACCTCTGCCTCCTGGGAAGGAGTAAGGATCCCTCCCCAAACAGCTGGTGTTTACTGAAGGTGACTTAAAGATGCCTTGGCTTCAGTGGAACCTTGACAGAGTAATTTAAAAATCCCTCAGAGCAGCACATGTGTTGCTGCACTCAGCCTTGTGAAAGAGCTGGGATATGGGTGACTGGGCAGAATTTAGGAAACTACATTTTCTTTATTGCTCCTGTCTTTGGGGTGAAATCACTGGGCATTCAAACAATGCCTGGAGAGTGACCTGCAAATCTTAAACCCGCAGGGACTAAAGGTGGTGGGTCAGATGTTGAAGCATCCAGCTGCCCCTGGCAGAGCTGAGCAGTCCCAGGGCCTGAACAGGGAGCCTGTGGCATGGCAGCAGGCTCAGGATGTGACCCAGAGCCAGCCCTGCAAATGCAGCAAACACAAAAGGCTGGGCTGAGTGCTCCCAGGGCATCCAAAGGATGCGTTTGGGTCCATTACTGCACCAAAGCAAACAGACTCTGTTATAGAGAGAGGGATGCAGGGAGTGCAGAGAGGAGGAAGTGCAAACTGGAAAAAGAACCCAGCAATATTTGCAGTGTTAAAACCCACACCAGAAGCCAAGGAAAAAGCAGCCATGACTCTCAGAGCTGCCCTTTGGTGGCAACTCCAACCCCAACATGTGACAGAGGGATAGAACCTTTGATGGGTTTTTTTTCCATGGACACCCCTGTGCAGCAACACAGCAAAAAGGTGACCACATAATACATATCTGGTAATTTCAGGTTTTTTACAAGAGGCAAAACCATCCCCAAGAGCAGGACTGCAAAGCTCACAAGGAGGGTCAAGCAATGTATGACAGGCCATATAAAAATGCCTTTTCTCCCAACCCTCAAGTCAATGATTGCCAGAGGTATGAGGCTGCTTTAGTTCATCTGTGCATTAACTTCATATTTTTCTAAAAATGTAAAAAATCCTACTACCTCCACCTCTGTCCCTCTTCTTTAGGTTAACACGAGCATCACCCTTGCTCCTCCTGAAAGGATGTGCTTGACCCATCATTATTGTCCTGCCAGATTTATGGCTCTAAGACCTTATTATTACTAAGCTGAAAGTAATTGTTATTTTCTGGCCTTATTTACTCTGCCTCCTTTATAAGCTGCATGTATTTTTTGGGTCATTTTATCCTCTCCCAATTCCTCACCTATGAGGCTAAAGCCACGAGGAGAGAATTTACCAACATCTCAGCCTGTCTACCAACACCTCACTCTGTTTACCAACATCTCACTCTGTTTACCAACATCCCACTTGGCGCAGCCCGGTTTGTTTAACTTCTGAGAACTGCAACTTCCTGCTGGGCTTTAATTCACCTCCTCGGGATCCGAGGTGGAAAAATGTGCTGGGAGCTGCGGGCTGCAAGAGGAGAAGCTGGAGGAGGAGGAGACTGAGGAAATTCAGACAAAAGGTAAGATGTGGCTGAACTCTCAGGGACTGTGTTTGGCTGTAAATGCCTGCAGCCTGCAATTCCCTGTAACCCGGGGAACAAAGGAATGCGGGATATCACCCATTCAGCCCCCGAGGAGCAGATGGTCTCTGCTCCCATGAGCAGCTCCTGCTCAGGACAGTTTATTGTTTCTCACCTCCTCTCTCCCCCAGCCCTATTCTCCTCCCCAGCATCTGCACCCACTGTTTGCTTTGGCTTTTTTTTCGAGCTCCTTCCCCAGACATCCTTCTGTACCATCTCTTTGCCCAGATGGTCCCTCTTGTACTGGAGAACTTCCTGCAGTTTGTTCACCTTTTGTAGCAGAGAGTCCTGCCTTTTCTGCTGCTCCATAGCAGGCAGAGCCTTCAGTGTTCTTATTCCTACTATTTTTAATTTTCAGCTTCAGTGTGAGGCCCCTGCACCTCGGGAGCATTCAGGAATGGCTGGCATTTGCCTGCCCACGTGGTCTGTGGGGATTGACCACTACCTCAGCTGAAAAACAACAGGGAATCTCTTGAGGTGCTGCCCAGGGGATGGGGGCACACTTGAAAATGTCATTGTCTTGCCTCTTGTTTCTAAAGCCATCCTTACACTCCCTCACAGGACATAGCAAGGCAAACCCTCACTACACTTGTCCCACAATATCCTTCCTTCCCCACAACTCCTATTCCCATGAAGGAAGGTGATGGCTGGAAGCAGCATAATCCAACCAAAACACAAACCAGAACTGAAGAACCCTGAAATAGCCACTGTGTCCTTCTGCAGAGGTCCTGCTGGAGCCTGTCCCACCTCCTGCTCCATGCAAGTTGGCTCACCATGCTCCTCTGCTTGCTTTCTTCATTTATAAAGTGTATTGTTTTTGGAATATCTCACTTCCCAGGCACTGGGACTTCTGTCTGTCCCTGACAGGGCTGTACTCCAAAATACACAACAGCTTCAGAGCAACAGCCACGGCCCCCCCCTCACTGTGTGACACACTGTGACACCTGGGAAAACCCTGGTTTGAGTCCACAGTCCTGGTCTTGGTGTTCAAGGATGCATGAGGAGGTCCCACAGGTGTTTGGACAGCAGTTCTGCTTCTGTTTCCCACCACTTATAATTGTAACAGTTATAAACCACTCAGGACCAGCATCTGAATTTTCCAGATAATTCTTAATGAATTGAGATGGACCAGGGGAAAAACACATCCCTGCACACTGAGATGTAAGAATCTGAAACACAGAAACTACCTCTGACAATGGTGCTGCGAGAGGGAGGCAGGACAGTTTGAGCTGTTGTTTGTGGACAGAGCTCTGGGATTAATTACCCCCGAGAGAGTGTTCACACAAACACTGACACTGAAGCCTCTAATTGTCTTTTCCCTGGACAAACCCAACCCGTGACCCGGCTCAGCTTCCAAGCAAGCCCCGATCAAAGCAAGTGCTGGAAACGATGTTGGGTCTGAAACAAATACATATTTCAGTGCAAATCTCCTGTTTACAGATGCAGAGAGGACATTTTTCAGCAGGGCCCTGAAACCACAGCGTGTTTGTCCAATTTCTCTGTAGCAAATTCGTTCCTTTGCAATGAAGGAGAAAGTTGGAAGGAGGAATAAATAAACCAGGATATGCAGATAATTCAAAGAACTGTAGACAAGGAGTAAGTACTGGAGGAAAAAGTTATGGCCAGACCCAAATGCAGAAGGCAGATCTCTGTCCAGCTGTCTGGATTCCCTTCACTTCCCTTCTCCACAGGTTGGAAGTGCTGCTGGCTGGAGGAGACAGCCTGAAGGGCAGAGGTGGGGACCTGAGCCCATCACTGGACAGGAGGAGGGTGATCCCACCTGGACAAAGGAAACCTCATTCCATTGCCTGCAGAATTTAGATTTTAGTGAGAAAAAGATCTGACAAGGGAAACCTAAACTCTGAGCTGACAGGCCAGGCACTGTATTGGAGCAACTGAGAACAATAAAGGTGATAAAGTGTTTTGGTACCTCTTGATTTTAGATATTTGGAAGAAATTTTTTATGAGTGTGGTGAGACCCGGGCACAGGTTGGGCAGAGAAGCTGTGGCTGCTCCATCCCTGGGAGTGTTCAAGGCCAGGTTGGACAGGGCTTGGAGCAACCTGGGCTGGTGGAAGGTGTCCCTGCCCATGGTTTTTGTTGGACTAGAGGCCCTTTAAAGTTCCCTTCCAGCCCAACCCTCTCTGTGACTCAGAGCTGACAGTAACCAGTTCTCTCACTGGGTGCTCTCCAGTCCAGTCCTCCCTACATTGTGTCACCCACCAACATCCCTGCTCAGCTCCAGGGCAGGGGAGGGCATCCTGCAGGGACTGGGGAAGGCTGCAGCCCCACACCCTGGGGAAGCCCCCCAGTTTGGGGGTGATGCTGCTGTGTGTCCCTGCCACCTCCTGCAGCTCCCAGTCCTGCCGCAGCCTGTTGGGACTGGCCGAGTCTCACACACCCTCCAGCCTTGCACTCAGGAACTGCTGAGCACCACGGGAGGTGGACAAGCCTCTGCAGGCCCCAGCTCAGCCCAAACACATGAAAATCAGAAGAAAATTCCCCTTGTCATTAGCAGGGCACTGTACAAGGGTGCCCTAATTCTGAGGAAGACAGCGCTGCAGGGGCACCCCAGAGCCCCCCATGCCTCTGGGGAGGGGAAGAGGGGCAGCATAAAAAGGCAGCAAAAATTGACATTGTGCTCTTTGCTGGGTGCTCATGGTGGGGCATGGGGTTTGCTGTGCTGTCCAAGCCTGTGCACGTGACAGGGACATCCCAGAACACCTGATGGCACCTGGCAGCCAGCCAGGGACATGGCAGCACTCCAGGGAACTGTGGAGAACCAGGACACCATCCTCTATAGCAAAAAATTCCTTCAAACTGTGTGAGGGAAGGTTTGGGTTGGATCTCAGAGGTGATTGGGCACTGACCAGGCTCCCTAAGGCAGTGGTGATGGCCCCAAGGCTGCCAGAGCTCCAGGAGTGTTTGGATGATCCTCTCAGGCTCACAGTGGGATTCTTAGGGGTGTCCTGTGCAAGGCCAGGAGTTGGACTGGATGATCCTTGAGGGTTCCTTCCAACTCAGATAATCCAGGATTCCATGATTTTATGAAAACAACAGGGTTTAGATATCTCCCAGTGGATGATCTTCCAATGATCAGCCAAAAACTTCATGAATACCCAAAGGATCATCCCAGTTGGCACCTGTGTGCAAATTTGACCAACAAAAGTTTGTTAGAAACACTAAAAGCCAATTAAAAACGGGAGCCTTGCAACACAACTTCAGTGGAAAGGCCTCTGGCTCCCCATGGTGATCCTGCCCTGATGCTGGTTTAGCTCATGGCTACTGAGTGGCAGCACTGCCAGTTGTGATGTCTGAGTTAAGGGTCTGTCATCATGAGCCTTTCATTTTGGGGATTTATTGCTTGGCTGCAGGGCTTTGCTCTAGCTGGAAGTTTGGCAGGAGGGACCACGCACAGCAGCACATTTCCCTCATCCCTGAAACCCTCTGAACAGCAGGAAGTTCCACACAGATCCCTAATTGAGGGTTGCAGCCTCCTCCAGAGTTTGGCCCTTGTAGCTAAAAATGGCAAGGCCAGCCGAGTGTGATTTCACTGCCTGGGGCTGGCTGGGAAATGGAGGCACGGCATCAAAATCAGCTCCAACACACATTTTCCAGCCCAAGGAAAAGGTGTCAGCACTGCTTACACTCCATCCCTGCTCTCCATGGAACCTTCTCACTGAATTCTACACCTTTGTCATGAGTATTTCATTGGGGAGTAAAATATTCTTGGCACTGATTTAACTACAAATGTTTTCAAAGCACGAATTTCTTAGTGCTTGGTTATTTTTATTTATTCTATAAGGAAACATATATTTAATGGAAAGCACTGCTTTGGGAAGGCCTGTCTTTTCCTTAGGGTTTTCCTGAAGGGGGTAGCCCATCCACCAGTCCCCAGTGAACTGCTGTTTCCAACATGGACAATGTCCCCATCTCAGGGGGATGTCACCACATCGGCTCCACTGGCTCTTCCCATGGGCAAACTGTGTGACACACTCTGACTTGGGATAAATTCACTTCATCTGATCTGCCTCTGAGGGAAAAGTAAATCAAAGATTATGAACTTGCTGATGTCTATAAGACCAAGAGCTGTGGTTGTGCCAGGACACCCCATGGAATGTGAGACATCCCTGGCATGGGATGAGCACTGAGGTAAGAGGTTCCTCTCCAGAGGGTCCTGACAATCTCAACCCAACAGAGACAACGCAGAGTGCACCTCTTGTCCCCTTCCCGCTGTATTTTTCCATCCTGATGTCTCACTGTTTCACCGTGGGGCACCTGATGGTGCAGAGTGACAGGTGGCAGAGGCTCTGTGTGTGCCCAAGTGCATGGGGAGACAGTGGGACTGACAGCACAGAGACCCTGGGGGGCAACGCTGTCTCCTTGGTCATGCAGGGGGCAGGCAGGTTTGCAGGGTTGCAGGTAGGGCTGCAGGCAGGGGCACAGGGATGCAGGCAAGGATGCAGGCAGGGGCACAGGGATGCAGGGTCGAACCCCCCCTCCCCTCCCCGTACCCCTCCAGGACCCCCCATTGCTCCCCCATCACCCCACATCTCCCCCCACTGCCCCCCATCACCACCCCTTGCCCCCCATCACCCTCCCATTGCTCCCCATCACTCCCCATCTCCTCCCATCATCCCGCATCACCCTCTATTGCCCCCATCATCCCCATTGCCCCCCCATCACCCCCTCATTGCCCCCCCCACCCCTATTGCCCCCCCATCACCCCCTCATTGCCCCCCCATCAC
>JAWWEV010000044.1:2218010-2237877 GCA_035583235.1 Hafferia zeledoni | reverse complement strand
TGGGGCACAGCTGGGGCATGGCTGAGTGCTGGGGCACAGCTGGGGCATGGCTGGGGGCTGGGGCATGGCTGGGGCACAGCTGGGGCACAGCTGGGGCATGGCTGGGGCACAGCTGGGGCATGGCTGGGGCATGGCTGGGGCACAGCTAGGGCATGGCTGGGTGCTTGAGCATATCTGGGGCACAGCTGGGTGCTGAGGCACAGCTGGGGCACAGCTGAGTGCTGGGGCACAGCTGGGGCATGTTTGGGGTGCTAGGACACGTTTGGTGCTGGAACACTGACAGCTGCTGGACATGTCTGGGTGCCTGGTGCATGTCTGGGGCACAGCTGGGTGATGGGACATGGGCAGGTGCTGGGACATGGGCAGGTGCTGCAGCAGGGCCACGCTTGGGGCAGGACAGTGACTTACATTCCCAGCACTTTAGTGTGGGTACCAGTGATATCAAGAAGTAGTTTGGGATCAGCTGGTATGTTGTCACTGGGGGAACTGTGCCCAGGCCATGGCATGTCATGCTCTTCTCATCTTCAGGAGCCTTGGGAATTAAAGTGGGCTGTGAGTGCAGCATTGTCTGCTCGAGTGTTGTGCTGGTGTTCAGGGTTTCCTTCTGTGCTGTCCTGAAACACATTGGCAAAATCCATCACAGGCATAAAAGTGCTCTTGCTTTCCCCTCTTCCTGACCCAAAATGTGGTTCCTGGGGGGAAAAAAAGGAAAATAAATAATGCTTTAAATCAGGCATGGATGTGTCCGTGGCCACCAGATGACCCGGCAGCTCCACGGCACTGAAAGGAGAGGAGGAAAGCCTGAAGTTGGGAGCCACCTCGACTGTGGCAGGCTCAGCTCTGTTCCCCAGACAGCCCTGAAATGAGTTGTTAAGGAAACAGATTTCAAATTTGCCGTTTCCAAGGAGTTCTTGCAAACAACCACAAGGGAAGACACAGATAAAGGACGTGTGGGAAACATCCCTGTCCTGTGCAGAGGACATACCATCGTCCTTGTTGGAGTATCTTCACTTGCCTCCAGCTGATCCAGTTGTTCATGGCAGTGATGGAAGAGCAGCCAGTGGCACTTGGCCACCTCCTGACAGGGCTGAGGAGGGAGCAGCTCAGTTATATTTTGAGGAGACAAAGAAAGGGCAATATCCACCTCATCCCTTCCCTTGGCCTTTGGTTGAAACTTCAACAGCTTTTAAGCATTGCTTGCATATTAAATTTTTTTCCCCCACTGGTGATCAATATGAGGACTTGATTTCCATTTCAGCTGGAACAGAGCCAGGCTGGGAGAATGAGAAATCAGAGAAAAAAATCCTTAGGAAAGACAGTAAATAAGCCACTTCTATCTCTTGAAAAAGTGGGAGAAAGAGGCATGTCCCGCCTAGGGAATTTTACCAGCGAGTTCTGTGCTAAAGAGTGTAACTTGAAAGGAAGTGTTGCTACATGGCTATTGAACACAGCTTTAATAATAAACTGTGGTGAAGACAGAACTAGTTAATATCCTTTGATGGAAATGGGAGCTCTTTGTGGCAAGGAACCATTTACTTTGGATTAAATCATGAAAAAGTTTTTGACTGCAATGAAAAGTCTGGAGACAGGGGAATGGGATTTTCCTTCAGAAGTCGAAGTTTGTTTTCTGTTACAGCCTATGTGGGCAGTGAATTCTTCTGTCTTCCCTTTGTTATTCTCTGTTCTGCTTCTTACCCTTTTGCTGGGAAACTTTGAAGTTTCCTTTTTCAATACTGATATTTAACACTGCCCTAATTGAAGGGGGTTGAGGACATTCATCTCTCTGCTCTGTCAGTGCCGGTGGGAAGAGGTTAACGAGCCCATTGGAAGTGTATTTTTCTCCCCTCCCTGAGGAACAGGGAAGTATTTAATGTGTTTTCATTAACTCAGGGTTTCTTTTTCCTATTAGGATTTTGCTTTCAGACCTCATTTGGTTCTCAGTGTTGGCTCAGTGGGGCTGATCTGAGCGTGCAGGAGGCACGTGGGGTCGGTGCTGGGGCACCGGAGTTGGAGGTGATGCTGCAGCCAATTGCTGGCATTAAAATCCTGGAGTCATGGAATCATTAAGGCTGGAAAAGCTCTCCAAGATGATCAAGTCCAAACACTAACCCAGCACTGCCAAGCCTGCCACTAATCCATGTCCCCAAGTGCCACATCCACATGGCTTTTAAACAGTTCCAGGGATGGTGATTCCACCACCTCTCTGGGCAGCTTGTTCCAATGCTGACCACCCTTTTGGTGAAGAAGTTCTTCCTAAATCTAATCTAAACTTGCCCTGACACAACCAGAGGCTGTTTTCCTCTCATCTGAGGCTGTTCAGCTGCCACAAGCAGTGGGTTTGCAAGAAAAGCACAAAGGCTTTGTAAAGGTGGCAACTTTGGCAGCACCAGTTGGTTCCATATTTACTGTGGGTATTTTTTTGCTAAAAGAAAGCAAATTTAAGCTGATGATTAACATTACAGATATCCTGGATGTTTTGCTGAATCAAAACTGGCTTCTGGAGATGTCTCAGCATTGCTCCAAGCCAGGCTGGTTTTTTTCCTCTTCAATTATTCTTAAAACTTGGCTTTTGAGTCAAGTGCTTGTGGATGGCTGGGTGGCAAATTGCAGGGAGAGCTCTTGAGTGAACTATAGCTCGAAGGTTCAGGAACCAGCAAGGCTGCAGGGGTTGTTAACCCAGAAAGTTCATGGGTTTTTGGGTGCTGGGTGGCAGATGCACAATCCCATCTGCTGATCCCCCAGCACTGGGAGCCTTTTGCAGCAGGAGCCACGTGTAGACTTTGTGCTGTGTGTGATGGCTCCCTGGGGCTTTCCTTTTGCACATCCCAAGGAATTGCAGTGAACCCCCAGCACTGGTGCTCAGACCTTGGTTTGTGCCTCAGGAGCAAACCTTGTGCTGTTAATTTGGTGTCTGAGTTGCTCATGGGCTTCTGCACAGCTTGGGTGTGGATGGCTGGTGCTTGCCATGGGTGGCTTTTGTGCTTTAACCTGTCTCTGAGGTGGGGACTTCTCTTTTTAATCACCTATTTTTGTCAGATTTGCAATCTCCCAGAGCTCAGTTTCTCTGTCAGATGGGGCTGGAATGGGCCAATGGATTTACACTTACCACAAGGGACACAGACCGTCAGATAAACACATGTGGTGATTTTCTTCAGGAAACAAAGCTAAAAATAGTAATGATTCATAAAAACACTGTGGAAAATACTGGTTTTCTGGTGGATGGAACAGGTAACATCCAATTTTGTGTGTTATTAAGCTGCCTTCACATTCTGAGCTCGTGTGCAGATGATTTTCTCTGCAAACTGCAATTTAATACGGCGTCATCTCTCAAAGCTGTGGCAAACTGGGGGATTTTATTTTGACAGTGAGACACTTGCTTGGCAGTTCCTGTTGAAGAGAACTGATCTTGGGACTTCCAATTATTTTTTTTCCTTAAAAAAAAAAGCCTTTAAGCAACAGTGTTTGGGGGGAAACTCTTTCAAGGATGCGTGCCCTGGACCACTGGGTTTTGGGGGAGCTGCAGGGGCTCAGCTGAGCTGTGCAATGGGCTCCAGGGGGCTGGGACAAGGTGGGCACCCCAGTTCCTGCAGCCCCTGGGCTGGCAGCCCTGGCTCTGCCCCATGGTTTTAAGGCAGTGTCAGGGATTGCCAGTGCTCACTGCAAACCACTCTCAGCCGTCGGCCCCAGAGGCTCAGAGAGACGAGTGCTTTGCTTGTCGGAACAAAAGGAGCTCAGAAACTTGGCCTGATGCAGTTGAGAGGCATGAAATGGCCTGATTTCAGCCCAGGGTTCAGTGAATAACCCCACGGTGAGCGGAGTCCCCACGTCCCCTTTGCTCCCCCAGCTCATCCCGTCATTTCTGCAGGTGCCGTCCCACACAGCAATTCCCACTTGCCATCCCTTCTCCCGATGCCATCATGAAATCCATGTTTTATTCTTGCTCCTGTTGTCGCTTTCTTCTTTTCTTGAAAAGAAAACCCCAAAGAATGTTAAACGGTGCCTGTGTCTTGGCAGCTCGAAGGCACGGACAGATTGTGCTTCAAAAAAATGGCAAAGCTTCAAAATATTGTATTCTGTGAAGAAGAGACAAGGAAAATAAACTCCCCAAAGTGCAGATTTTATTTCACCAGAAGGCGGAAGGCTTTTAATATTTATTTGGGTTTGGCACTTGGCTACCTAGTTCTGCTGACACCACTTGTGAACCATGATAAGATTAAACGCTGTACAACCTGTTCTGGTTCCAGTTCAAATTAGGGTAATTTCCAGTAGGTTCGTTTTTCACCCTCCCAGAGCTGCCCCAGAGCAGGTTCCTGAGGTTCAGGTACAGCACAAGGGGTGGTGCAAGCAAAGCCACAAAGGAAAAAAAAGAAAAAAAAAAGGAATAATTTGTGCCTGTTTCTCATTTGATTTTGGTTGTGCCAATGTGATTGTAGCAGGAGGAAGGGCTGGTCCATGTGGTGTGTCAAAAGGCAGCTGGTGAGTGTTAAGAGGGAGAGTTCAGCTCTAAAGAGGCAGTTCCTGCCTCTGTGGGCAGCTTGGTGGATGTTTGTGTCTGGATTTCCACATAGAAAATCAGGCTGAGGATGCTTTTCTTGTGCCTGTGGTTGTCTTGTTTGCCTGGAGGTGCAGGCAGGTTTCTGGAGGCAGAGTTCACTGGGGTGGCAGGCTTGGAAATTGCCAGAGAAACAGGGATTTTGTTGGCCTGCACTGCCAGACCTGTATTTTTGAGATTCCTTTTTTAGCTGACACGCCAACATCCCCAGCACTGTTACCCATTTAGCATCCCAATGGATCCCGAGGGGCACTTGGCACAGCCTGGGCAAGGAATGGAATCCAGAGCATCCAGCACAGCAGGGCTTGTTCCTCACTTGTGCCTTCTGGATGCCTGTGCAGTACAGCTAAGAAAACTCGAAGGAAAAGGGTCACAGAGCAGCTCTGCTCACTGCAGGAATTCCTCCACTGGTTTTTAGCATCATTTCTCCTTCATTCCAGACCAGCTTTTACCTCTTGGGAAAACTGAGAGCTGTTCGTGCTTCTGAGTGACCTTATTGCTTTTATTGTGCCTCCTCTGTGTTAGGTTGGAAGCTCCTGGGAGCAGAGAATTGGCTTTTTTAACTTTTTTTCCCATTATGTAAGTTCACAGCTCTGTTGATTTCTAATCCTGATAGTGAGTGTGGACAGGGGTTTCCAATAAATGCTTTTCCCACGAGGTGTCAGCTGGGTTCTTGCAGCCTGTCCCATCCTGGAATGACTCTTTGCCAAAAGGAGTGAATGTGATCCCATCTTTTGGAGCAGACAAGGAAAGAAAAATATTAAAAAAAATATAATATTGACAATCTGAATTGACTAATTGATTCAGAAAGGTCATTTTCCATTCTGGGTGCCTGGACTTTGAGCCAGCATCCCTCTGGCACTGGGATGCACAGGCATCTATTGACAGGAGTTTGTGTCTAAAGGAAAAACAAATTTAGACATGTATAGGTGAATTTTGAGAGAGTGGGGGGAAGAGAGAATAAAACTCATGCTTAAAAGAAAGGCAGTAATTGATATAAATTGTTGGGTTAAAAATGTTGAATGCCTAAATTAGATGCTTGTGCCTTTTTTGGGGGGGGGACCAGGGATTTTCTTGCACAGCCAAACAGCCAGTTGTTTACCTTGGGGTTTTGGTGACATGACATATTCCCAGGTTATTTTATCCATGAATTCCAACCCCCTTGCTGAAATGTGGCTGTATATGTGCAGTCATAAAAAGGTTCCTGTGTTTCTCTGCTCTGCCTGGCTCTGTCTCTGCTGACTTGGACCCCCTTTCCAGGAGAGCTGCATTGAGCTCCTTCAGAGCTTGAGCTCCATCCAGCTCAGCAAAGCTTGGCTGCTCAGTGTGAACAGAAACAAACAGCTTTGAAGCTGCAAACTTAATTCTGCTTTATTTTTTTTTCCCTGGGTTTGCACAGCTTTAATGACCAAGAGGTGAAACATCCAGTTAAACAGAATCAGAATCTGGACTTTCAGATTCAATTTTAAAAAGGTTTTTAATGCTGCCAGGGTTTGCAGTTATGGATCTGGAATGGTTTAAAAATCTAAGAAATGTTTTAAGGGATCCTACGTGGGTAGGAGGAGAAATACCTTTTCCTTTTGCATTTTCTGCCTTTGCCAGAGCTCCTGCCTGTTTTCTGTACCAAGTTGGCAGCCAGACCTTGCAGGTCTAAATGAAGCCTTACTGAACAAAGGCACTTTATGTTTGAACTCTTTGCCCTGAGTCTCCACCACCAGCCTGGCCAGGCATTTATGTTAAATAAGGTCAACAAATATAGACAAGCTGTGTTTTGCAAATTAACCCAAAACAAATCCTAACAACAACAACAATTCTTTTCTTTAACTCTGCCTCTTCCTTGTTTCACAGGCAAGAAGAGAAACCCTGGGCTGAAAATTCCTAAAGAAGCATTTGAGCAACCACAGACAAGCTCCACGTAAGTCTGCAAACACTAAAAAGGCAGAAGGAAAAGAAAAGCCACCAAGCCCAGTTGCTTCCAGCCTTTGCTAGTGCCTGCCCTGGCCCAGGCCAGGCTGGATGGGGCTCTGAGCACCCTGGCATAGTGGAAGGTGTCCCTGCCCATGCCAGGGGGTGCAACTGGAGGGGCTTTAAGGTCCCTTCCAACCCAAACCATTCTATGATTGGGTGGTAATCACTTCACACACGTATTTTATTTCTCAGGTAGTGCCAGGGGGGCTCAGCCCATCACCTGTGCCCATCACATGCCCATGTCTCATGTGCTGCTTAATGAGGCAGGAGAAGTCAAAAAACAGAATGGGCACCCAATTCTGGCTGAGGTAGCACTTTGGCCATCCAGTTTGAGTAACATGCCTTTGATCAAGGCAGAAAGATGCATCCCCTTCTCCACACAGTCAGCCTTGCAAAAGGAAACCCTCTAGTTCTGAGGCAATTTGGGCAGCTCCAGCCTGCCTGGCTTTCTTTGCTTCCCTGAGAATTCACTTTTTTTAGCCTGTTACCATGTGCTGTGTGACTGAGGCAATAATTTACAGTGGGTCTAGGCCTTTCTGCCCATTTAATCCATTTTTCCTACAGGCTGGCAGGGATTTGGTGCTTGCCACCTGCTTTGCCTTTCACAGTGAATGTCTCTGGGTTCCTGCATGGGGAAGTTGGGTGTGGGAAATTTAAAAATCAATCAGCTTCCTTCCTGAGCCCTTTCTGGGGTGACTTTGTGGACCTTGGCTGTATCTGTTGCTCCTGCAAAACCAGGAGCCTGCTCAGGGCTCCAAGGGCTGCTGGATGAAGGTGTGAGGGGATGGCTTGGGGGACCATGGGGGTTATATTTATTCACTGAGGGGAAAATGATCTTTTCAAGGCAGATTTCCCATCTTTTCCCTTTTCTGCAGGCCACCCAGAGACCTAGACTCCAAAGCCTGCATCTCTATTGGGGAGGAGGTAAGACCAGGGGACCTTTGGGGACAGGTGACCATCCTGGGCTGGCTGGTGTGGAATTGCTTCACTTCAGCCCCCTCAAAAGGGCAGATTAATAAATACCAACTATTATAAATAATGCAGCCTGTTTTGCTTGAAATGGAAGGCAGTTGCTGGATAAATAAAAGCTGAGAAGAGCCAGCCTGGGAGCTGCTGAGCTCTGGGTGCTTGTGAGCCCTGACAGCCACCTCCAGCCATAGATATCTGACTGGCATGTGGTGTCTGTGCTCCTGCAGCAAGGGCAGTGTGTGGGCCAGCAGGGTGGCCCCTTGGCCAGCTGCAGTGGGACCTGCTGGTTGGCACAGCTCTGATGAACATGCCCCAAACACTCCCCCTCTGCCTCCCATGGCACGTGGGTTCCCTTCATATTTTCCACCGTGGAAATTCCTTCCTTGCTGCAACAAGGTGCAGCTAATCCCCTGGAAACAACCATTCTAAAGCAAGGGGATTGCTAACAGAGCCTTCTGCGGTTCTTTTGCTGATTTAAAGCCTTGGTCCAAACTATTTCCCTTCACTAATATTGAAGGCCATCTCCTTAGGAGTCTTAACTCTTCTGTCCTGGAAGCAGGTCCCTGTGACAGCATGGAAAGCAGCCCACCTGATGGTCTGAAAAAAACAGCAGGGAAAAAAAAAAACCCCAGGACTGTTATTTTGATAGGAAAAAAGGGCAGAACAGAATTCATAAAAGCACTTTAAAGCTGGATAACAAATTTATTACATGCAAAAGATGGGCCTTGGTGTCAGCAAGTTAATTTATGAAGTGAAATGCTAATTCAGTAGTGTTTTATAATACCTATCTTTGGATGCTTTTCTTTGATTTTGTATTTTCCCTGGCATGGAGCAGGAGCTGGAAGGTGGAAACAGTGTGAGATGCTTCTGGAGCAAAATGGTGCAGCACGGAGGCAGAGAAAATGCTGCCTGCTGCTAGAGCAAGCAATGCTCCAAGAAAATCACTTCTCCCCTGCAGTCCCAGGGATGAGGGAAGGCTCCAGAAAAGCTCCTTGCACAGAGGCAGCCAGGCTGTGGTGGATGGTGCAAAGACCAACACGCTTGTAAAGCCCAGAGCCCAGTGTGTTCTACAGGCACAGATCTGTGGCTGTCTCAGAGGGCCTGGCATGCCATGGCTTGCATTTCCCATCGATCCGTTCCCTGTTTATCCAGCCAGGTTCCTTTAGGATGGGCTCCCTCTTCCACCAGCCTGTCTGCACTCACCCTGATCCCGAGGGAAAGCCACTTTCCCTCCCCTCCCTTTTGGCTTTGCTGCTCATTTGAACAGGGCTCTCCAAGAGCTTGTTTGAAGAGGATCCTCTTGAGCAGCAGGAGCAGTGTCAGAGATGCTTAAATTGCTCTTCCTCCAAAATATTTTGCAGGGCTCCTTGTGCACATTCCCACAGTGCATCCCTGCTCCCTGGTGCATCCCCAACCACTGCAGGCTGCAGGAATTTTTCTGCTGTGCAGGCAAAAAGCCGTGTGGGATTATTCCCTGTGAATGGGTTCCCTCTCGCCCGCTGCCTTCTGCAGGGTGACCGAGTGATGTGGTTGTGAGCTCAGCAAACAGAATGGCAAAGGCCTGCTTTAAACATCCCAAAATAATAATAATAAGCAAAAAATAGAGCATCTGCACAATATCGTGGCAGAAAAGGAGAAGGGCAGGTTGGGATGCAGAGTCCAAACAAAGTCACCCTTTGTGTAAGAACAGGAGAAGGAGATGACAGACAGAACAAATCCTCTGTAGTTTGAAAATGGGGCACACTCAGCTGCTGTTTGGTCCATCTGCAGGTCTGGAGAAATAAACTTTTACAGATCTTAAAAACCTGGAGGTATTTCCATGATTGTTTGGGGGAGGAGAAGGATGGAAGGAAGAAAAAATAGGACTGAAGGTAATTCCCAGGGGAGAAGCTGGTGTGGTGTTTTCCATCCCAGCTCTTAGAAGATGGAGAGACTGAAAGTGCTGCCAGCTGAAGGTGACTGGGAGGGACAGGGCAAGAGCAGGAAAGGGGGAACAGATCCAAACTAAAACACAGTAGGTTTAGATTGGATATTACGAAAAAATTCTCCCCTGTGAAGGTGGTGAGGCCCTGGCACAGGTTTCCCAGAGAAGCTGTGGCTGCCCCATCCCTGGAAGTGTCCAAGTCCAGGCTGGATGGAGTTCTGAGCAGCCTGGGCTAGTGGAAGATGTCCCTGCTCATGGTCATGAAGCTGGATGTTCTGTAAGGTTTCTTCCAACACAAACCATTCCATGATTCTGTGACACTGGTCTGCGGGTGGCTCTCAGAGCATCCCACCAAAGGAACAGCCCTTGCTGTGCCTGCCCTGCTCAGATGCTCCTTTACATGCTCCTTTACATTTCTTGAGCAGGGAGGTTGGACCAGCTGACTCCAGTGTGTGTCCCTTCCAGCCTTCCCCATTCTGTGATTCTGTGGCACAGGCTCTGCTCACAGGGCACGTCCTCCTCATCCCTGCCTGCTGGCTCATTCTCCCTGCAGCCTCCGGGCACTGGGATTGGTGTGCTGGGGAGGGCACTCACTGGGTGAGGGGATGTGCCGGGCAGGGCTGGATTTTGGGGGGCATTCCTGCCCTGGCACAGCCGTGGCCGCTGTGGTGCTGAGGGTTGTCTCTCCTGCAGAACTTTGAGGTGAAAGCCGATGACCTGGAGCCCATCTCCGAGCTGGGACGAGGTGCGTACGGGGTGGTGGAGAAGATGCGGCACATGCCCAGCGGGCAGATCATGGCAGTGAAGGTAGAGTGAGCCTCGGGCTTCGTGTCTGTGTCTGTGTGCCCACCACAGCTCTCATCTCACTGGGCTGAGATCTGCTCCTTTCCTCGTGAAATCCTCTCTGTACCAATGTTTGTACCAGGGTGTTTTACTCTTCTCTGCAATTCCTTTGCTGATTTAAAGCCTTCAGTTCAAAGTATTTCCCTTCAAGGCCATCTCCTCAGGGTCTAACTCAGGGCAGATCTTCCTGTCCTGGAAAGCAGATCCTTGTGCCAGCATGGAAAGCAGCCCACTGATGGTCTGAAAAAATAGCAGGGAAAAAGCAAAACCCAGGACAGTTTTGAGCTTGAGGGGCTCAAAGAGTCCTTCCTTTTAACCAAGGAATGTGTTCTAAAACTGTGATGCTCAATGTGTCTCCAGCATTGCAGTGCATCAATCATGTTTATCTGCAATATTCCTGTTTTCCTAGGATTTTATTTGCCATAATTTTTAAATATACATATTTTTTTCTGATGTAGTCATACCTTCAGATTCAGGGCTTTACACTTTATAAAGAAGAATAAATTTAATTGCATAACAGTATTTTCTCATCTGGGATTTTTTAAGGCAATTTGGAATGGGACATTTTTGTTGGGATTTTCACATTTTGCCTGCTGCAGTGGGATCTTGATTTAGGGCAGGCTTGTAGATGCTGTTATGAAAAGTTTTCATAACAACAGCTTAGAATCATAAATTTGGTCATGGGAAAATGTGTAGTTTGGGAAGGACCAGTTTTTGCTTGGCTGGATTTTACCTCAAGTTTCCTTTCTGAATAAGAAAAAAAGAGATGCAGAGCTGGAAGCTGTGAGCAAACTGAGGGAAAACTCTTAGCTCCTCAGTTGTGGATAGACTTTGCTGTGGGTGCTGGGTGGGACATTTCTCAGGGCCTCTGTGCTCTGCATTTGGTCTTCTTTTTTGCTTTGGTGTTCACCAAACTGCAAAAGATGTCTGTGAATGTGATGGAAGATCTGAGCAGGGTATGGCAGGAGCATTCAGGCTGTCTGTGATCCTCAACAGTTTAATTCTGTCCCATTACTGACCTTGAGGGGCTCTGGCCAAGGAGCCTGGAGTATGTGTGTGACCCATGTTGGACTGTGCTGTGCCCTGTTGTGGTGCTTCCCAGCTGAGGGTCCCCAGGTATTTCACATAAATGGCATTTGTTCCTGGGAGACTGGGAAGGCACGTTTTCCAAAGCCATGGGGAGCCCATGGGCTCTGGTGCAGGGCTTGAGTCCTCTCTCATGGCCAGAGTCTGCTGAGATATAATAGATGTCCACTGCAGCTCCAAAAGTCACAGCTTTTCACCAGCCTGTGATTTCCTGCTCCTTCCACCTCTCCCAACACTCATTTCTTTTGGCTGTTGCCAAGAGTGGTGTTTGCAAGGAAGAGCAAAATCCCCTGTGGTTTGGGCTGAGGTGAGAAGATCCCTGGATGCTCCTGCCATGGTGCTGTGCTTGTGATGTGCCTGTGACAAAGAGATGTGATAAAAGGGGGACACTGGGGGTGTGGTGGGAGGGTCAGTTTGGTGGGAGGGTCAGGATGTGATGGACGGGTCAGGCTGTGGTGGGAGGTCAGGGTGTGGTGTGGGGGCCCCATGGCCAGCCCAGGTGTGGCTGTGGCACCCAAGTGCTGGCAGCCACCACTGACATGTTCTGTCCTCCAGCGGATCCGAGCCACAGTGAACAGCCAGGAGCAGAAGAGGTTGTTGATGGACCTGGATATCTCCATGAGGACAGTGGATTGTCCCTTCACCGTCACGTTTTATGGGGCACTTTTCCGAGAGGTACAGAATCCTGGAGCTGAGCTGTGCTGCCCCTTCTCCCAGGCCCTGAATTCCCTTGTTTAGACTTCCTCCAAATGCCAAGGGTTTAATCACCATCTAGACATGCAGGCTTGGTACAAAATGGACTTGCTCAATCCTGGCCTAAGGATCTGTCACACACAATGAGTTTTATTGATGGGGGTGGCTGGTCACTGAGACCACCAACCCACAGCCTGGTCCTGTACTGTTAATACTGCTCTGGTTTGGGATGAGAAGCCATGGGGAGGAAAAATGTGGAGAGCTCTGAAAAGCAGGATTTATTGAAGAGCTTTAAGCATAGCTCTGCAGAGCTGAACTTTTCCTGGCTCTGCATTAGGAGCTTCAGTTCTGATAACTTTTTGAGCTCCTAAATCACCAGAACTCTGCTTTGGGAAAAGACAGCAAAAAATACCCCCTAAATGGTAGGGAATGTGACAGCACTTAATTCCAGCTGGAGAGGAGGGAAGAAAAAGCTCAGTGCAGTTTTGCTGAATGAGTTTTAAAAGACAGGGAAGAGGCAAACGGGTCAGCAAAGAGCTTTGCACAGGATAGGAAAGGAAAGAGAGGAAGGAAAGGATGCCTGGTCCCAGTAGGCAGATGTGTGCTCTCCTCATGCTCCAGGGAGACGTGTGGATTTGCATGGAGCTGATGGATACCTCCCTGGACAAATTCTACAAGCATGTCATTGACAAAGGCCTGACGATTCCTGAGGACATCCTGGGGAAAATCGCTGTCTCTGTGAGTATTGGCAGGCTGAGGAGGGAAGGGAAGGGAAGGGAAGGGGCTTCTCTTCTAAGCCAAGTCCTATGTGACCCAAGCTCTGTCTGCACCAGGAAGAGTCAGGTCCATGGGCCACAGCCCATGTGGACACTCCTAGCTGGCTTCCAGGATCTGATCTCAGGTGAAGTTATTTTTAAGCCATAAATAACCTGTAAAGTACCTGTACATGACACAGTGTGAGATGTGGGGAGGGTCCAGCAGTTCTTTTGCCAGGGAAGGTCTCTGGGTATCCACCATCACCGTGGGCTGCTGGGAGGGTGCAGGACTTGTGGGAGACCCTTCAGGCAGGTCTGGTGGGGATGGAGTGGGTGAAGGCAGGTGTTTCCTCCTCATAATGCTGCCAGCTGTGATTGACTCTGGCTTTGTTGTTTCAGATTGTAAAAGCACTAGAACATCTCCACAGTAAGCTCTCCGTGATCCACCGAGGTGAGTGCCAGGCACACAGCCCTGAGCACGCTGGTGTCTGTCTGTCTGTCTGCCCTGCTCTCAGCCTGGCAAGGGCTCCCAGAACACCCCAGATAAAATGGGCCTTTGACAGCAAAAGTATCCCCCAGCATCTCATGACTTGCAGCAAAACCCAGTCAGAGGAAATGGCTGCTGGAAGCTGCCTGCTGGGCCCGGGTGGAGAAGAGAAGTGAGCTCCAGCCTGGTTGTGCTGGCAGGAAAAGGGTTGCATTTCCTGAAATCCCATGGTCTGCCTCCACACCTCTGCAGAATTCAGCCAGCCTTCTGACCTTGGTGAGCTTTGGACCAGGCTTTGCCAAGGTTTCTGCCCCTGTTCTGGGCTGATGTGCAGTGAGAGGCATCTCCCTGCCAGAATATGCCTTGGGCAGTGATCTACCCATCCTCATCCCCTTCCCTGAGCTTCCCTGAGCACTGCTGGAGCAGAATAGCTCGAGAGCTAAAATAGCCTCAAGTGAAATCATAAATACCCTCCTTAAATTCTTTTGACATTTTCCCCTCTAGAGCATCTCAAAGATGCTGTGAACACACTTGGGAAGAAACAAATTTGCAGTTGCTGCTTGACACCTTTTATTTTTAAAGGGTCATTTTCAATTTGTCATGAGGAGGAAAAAGCCCTCCCTGGAGTGTGTGAGTGCCTGGGCAGGAGCATCTGAAGCAGCAGAGTTCAGCTTGAGCAGGCAGCCACACTGAGTACACTCTGCCTGTGGCTGGGAGTTGAGTTTCCACCTTCTGTATCACTTACAGGAGGAGGAAAACACTGCTTGGCTCTTGGATTTCTGTTTACTTGTTTGATTTCCATTGAAAACTGTCTTACTTCAACATAGTAGCAGATGGGTGAGGATCTCAGGTACCTGAGGGTTTTGATTGCAGAATACTGATTAGAGAGCAGATGTTAAGGAGCTGTAAACAACCCAGTTCTAATAAAGAGGACTCAAAAGCAGCTTCTGGCCTCCCTCAGATGGTGTTTCAGCCTTGTATTTAATAGTTTATCACATGGAGACAGAGGCTCTTCTTGCAGAAGAGACCTGTTATTTCTGGGTGGCAGCAGGGAAAGGATCACTCCTTTTGGAGTCACCTCTGCCGTGTTGGGATTTTATCCTCACAGAGCAAGTGTCTGCTGTGCAGGAAAGCAGCTCCATGCTCTTCTGTATATCACTTTCTGGCATCTTTCTGTGTCTTGATTTCCCTTTCTGATGGGAATTATAACGTGATGCAAGTGTGAACTCACCAGGGATTATGAGGCCGTGATGGGAAGCAGATAAATCTGGCAATAATAAATAGATGAGACTCTGGCTTGGTTTCCATAAGGTGTGGAGCACCCACACTCCTCCTGTTGCTCACACTGCTGTCAGGCCTGGGATCTTCAAATCAGAGCCCATTTCTGAAATCTTGGTCCTTGTCTTAGTTACAGCTCCCTCCTTCCCTGCATTCCCCACTCCCTTTCGTTTCACCCTTTCCTGCCCACTCCTCCTGCTTTCTCCATGGGTTTTCCTTTTGGTGGAATGAGTCCAGATCCGTGGGGACTTGGCAGAGCTGCAGCCCTTTGCAGACATCCCATGGAGATGCCCCCAGCCCTGCAGAGCTGCTCTGGTGTCTTTGGCCATATGCTGTGGGATATGATGGTTGTGTGCAGGGTTACCTCCCTCTGCCCCAGATTGGAGGAGGGAGTCTGCAGGTGAAGGGACACTGGCAGGACACATGACAGGCCCATGAGTTGTCACCTGAGCAGCAGCAGCCGCAGCCAGCGGGGTTTTGGCATGTCCAAGGCTCAGGGCTCTGCACAGACTCCTTGGGTGCCCTCTGCTGATAGGAAGCTCTTCAGCCTTTTTTGGCTTGGCCCAGCCACCCACATGTGACAGTGACTGTGGTCTGTGTTCCTTCTTGCAGATGTAAAGCCCTCTAACGTGTTGATCAATACGCAGGGGCAGGTGAAAATGTGCGATTTTGGCATTAGCGGTTACCTCGTGGACTCGGTTGCCAAAACCATGGATGCAGGATGCAAACCCTACATGGCTGTAAGTTGAGCTGTGGAGAAGCTGCAGGGGAGCAGCCAAAGGAACATGAGCTCAGGGGGAAGGATCAGCCTCTGTCATGTGTCCCGGGGACTCCTTTGGGAAGGCGTATCCCTGAAGTTAAGGGATACAGTCCCCCTGCAAAGGGGCAGAGGGGGAGACAGATCTCATGGATCTCCTGGGCACAGCCTCCTGCTGCCTTTTGACCTCCCTGTGACCTTGGGAAAGGCTCTGGAATTGCTCCCTCCTGCATGTTTGCCATTTGCCTCATGGGGGCAATAATACTTAGCATCTGGGAGGAAAAACAGTCCCCAGGGATTGGGTCCCTTGGGCTCCGCCAGGGAGCTGCTGTTCAGGATTCACCCTTTGTGGAGCACTTGCACAGGGTGACAACAGTCCTGGAGAGTTGAGGCCTGTCACCCCTCCATGCCAGCTGTGCCACCCCAGTCCCTGGTGCAGGTGCCACCTGTTTCTGGTGCCCCATTTCATTGCCTGCCCTTACTGTGAGGATGGGGGACCAGATTTGGTCCCACAACAACCAAGAGAGCAGCCTGGGGGTGTGGGCTAAGTGGGCTGCCACCCTGAAAGCCCCACCAGAGGATGGTGAGCCCTGGGGGTGTGGGCATGGCACTGGGACCATCCCTGTTCCTCATCCACCTCTATCTCTGTTCACAGCCTGAGAGAATTAACCCGGAGCTGAACCAGAAGGGGTACAGCGTCAAATCCGACATCTGGAGCCTGGGGATCACGATGGTAGGGTGGCCTGGGGGCTGGCAGCAATGCCAGCAGGGCTCAGTGTTGCTCCTGGACTCATTTTCCTCCCCATAGTCCCACTGACACTGGTGGCTCTGGTTCCTTGGGAAGGTGGTGGAGTAGGAACGGGAATACAGCTCTGCGGGGCCCCGGGGATGTGCTGCAGGGTTGAAGGGAAGGAGGATGGAGCTGCTTTGTCAGCTCCTTAGTGCTGCAGCTGCCAGGAGATGGCAGCATGGACTAAGGCACAGGCACAGGCGCCCGGAACAGGTTGGGTTCGGAGCACAAAGACCTCCTCCCGGCACTCTGCAATTAGCAGAGTCCCCCTCAGCAGAGCAGGGCTGGGTGGGTCTCCCATGCAGTGTTTGGGGGGAATCCATCTGCTCACAGAGTCATTTTACAGCGCAGTTACCCTGTGCAATGTGGGGCTGCTTTTAACTTCCCACCTTTCCCGGGTGATGTCAGACATGGAGGGAACAGGGAATTGAATACAGAGCCTTCTGAGTCTCCTCTGGCCTCTTCCTTTTGCTGAGGGAGGTTAAGCAAGATGTTGTGGCCTGGGTGGGGGGTGAGGAAATCACAGGATGGTTTCGGGTGGAAGGGACTTTACAGCTCATTTTGTTCCACCCCCTGCCATGGGCAGGAGCACCTTCCGCTATCCCAGATTGCTCCAAGCCCTGTCCAGCCTGGCCTTGGACACTTCCAGGGAAGAATTTCCTCCTATCGTCTATTCTTTATCTCTCTTCTTTTAGTTTAGAACTAATCCCCTTTATCCTATCACTGTCTGCTCATGTGAAAAATAGCTCTCTTTTCTTTCTGTAAGCCCTCTTTAGGCACTGAAAGGGGCTCTGAGGGCTCCCTGGAGCCTTCCCCTCTCCAGGCTGAACAACCTCAGCCTGTCTCCAGCCCTTGGATTTGTGCGGAGCCTAAAATCACACCCCAGGGTGGGCACAGGGAAGTCTGAAACCAATAGGGTGGGTGGGCTGTGGGGTGTTCCCCCCCTCCCTGAGGTGTGGGCTGTGTCTCCCCAGATTGAGCTGGCCATCCTGCGCTTTCCCTACGACTCCTGGGGGACGCCCTTCCAGCAGCTCAAGCAGGTGGTGGAGGAGCCGTCGCCGCAGCTCCCAGCAGAGAAGTTCTCAGCGGAGTTTGTCGATTTTACCTCGCAATGGTACGTGGCCTCACTCACCTATGTCTTTCTGGGCTGAGAAACACAGGGGCCATTGGTCTCCTATGCCCCTGTCCCCATGGGCAGCCCCTGGGGGTACAAACCCAATTTTGGGGCAGAACATCCGCCCCAGGAAGGGATGTGCCTTCCTGCCCTCCCTGAGCCGGGTGGGTGCCTGGAACTGTGTAGGCAGAGCAGTGGTGGTGGTGGCTGTGAGATGGTGAAGAACAGGCTTGGTCCCCTCTGGGGGATGCACAGGAGGAAGTGATTTAGGAGGCTCCTCACTCCAATTGCCCCCACACCAGAAGCACAGGGTTCCCTGTGCACAGACAGGTGCAGTTGGGCAGCTCTGCCAGCCCCTCACATCCCTGAGGCTGGAAAGGGGAGCAGGATGTGGAGTGGCTGTCTCCTCCTGCTCCTGCTGCCAGGGGACACAGCTCTGAGGGCAGAGGTTGCCCCGTGGTGGCCCCTGTCAGCGTCTCTCCCGCTCCAGGCCCTCTGGCCGCTGTGCTGCTTTCCACGGGACTCGGAGCAGGAACAGTGGGAGGGTTTGGCTGCAGTGTTGGAAAAGGGCTGGAGCTGTCTGGAGGCTGTGGGAGCTGCAGAGGCTCTGCAGGGAGCTCAGAGCTGCCCTCAGCATGGCTCCCAGGGCTGGCAGCTGCCCCACAGCTCCTGCCTGCTGCTCCTCCAGCTTCCCTGGAACCGCGGGGCAGGCGGGTGATTTTCCAGGCGCTGCAGTGCCCGCCGCCGCCTGCCAAGTTGGCAGGTGGATGGTGGGTTTGTGTGGTGGCCAAGAGAGGACGGCAGATCGACAAATACAGAAACATGAGACTGTTCTGAGCGCCAGTGCTGGGGCCAGAGCCCGGCCGGCTCTGCCGTGACCCACGGAGGGGATTATCGGCCACTCCTGCCTGGGGACTCTCAGTACCCACGGTCACATTCTTGGGAGTTGTGTTCAAACATGTTTTTGTGCCCCTGTGGTTTCGCTCCTTGCCTCCCCACCGACACATGCTGGGGAATACCTGCCATGCCCACACTGCTCTGTGTTTGGAGAGGTGGGAGCTGGCTTGGAAAAACCCTCTCCCAAAATGCCCACCGTTTTTGCAAGGCCCACGCTGAGGTTTGGGACCAGCTGCTCTTCTCCCATGCTGTTTGTTGTTGCCAAGCTGCCTGTTTGTGCCAGACAGGCTGTTGTTCCTCACTGAGTGGTTTGCTCTTGCAAGCCTGGTGTCCTGGAGCTCAGACTGGGGCTGGCTTAGGAGTTACATCCATGGCCACTTCGGGGAGCATGTGGCCATTCCTCTCCTGGCAGCTCCTGCCCTTCAGGATCACTGAAGATCTGTCGATGCCAGCATTGTGGCATGGACTCAGAACAGTGAATTTGGCAGCAGATTGCACTAGTTCTGTGTTGTTGGAGTCTGAGAATTTGTTCTGACACCAAACCAGGTCACATCCACTCAGTGCATTGAGTCTGGGTTAGTTCTATGTCTAATTCATCTGCTGCTTGGGGCAGTGAAGTCTGATCACCTGTAGCCACTGCAGGAAAGTTCCTGGGATGTCTGAGTCAGGATCAGACCCCAATATGACTCTTCATTCCTGAAAATTTACATCAATTTCAGTAACTTGTCACCAGATTTCCTGGTATTAATAACCTGGGAAGAAGATTTTTATTCACAGAGGGTCTAAATTAAGAGGATTATACCAAATCTGGACACACCTAACCTTCAAATTCACCTTGTCATCTTGGCTCGGGCCGCTCTGGAGCTCAGAGGATGTGACACATCCCGTACCTTCAGTTCAGCAGCACTGGCACGTATCGGTCCTTGGTTCCTCTGTTCATTCACAACATGACACTGAACACGAGCCTGCTCCTCACAGCAAGCAGGAAATATCTATTCAGTGTGTGTCCCCTGCTTCCTCTGGGCTCCTGCAAATCCCAGCAGAGGAGCCACTGATCACTGCCGAGGTTCTCACTTTTGTTTGGCTCAGTGTGACACCTTTTCCCCGCCACCGCCGCGTACGTGTGTGAAGATCTTTTCAAGTTGCTCCAAGTGTCTTTCCCCTAAATACACTGCCAGGAAGTGAGTAGAGATTACGTCCTGTCTTTTTAAAAGCTATTTTCTGCTGGAGGGAAACCAAAATAACTTCCAGCTACAACCCTCCAGAGCCATCTGTTGTAGGAGAGGAGAAAAAAAGGATGTCCCATGGAACCGTCCCTGCTGATAAAGGCGCGGTGATAAACAAACAGTTGTACACGTGCTTTGGAGCCACTTGGTCACTGCTCCCAGGCAGAGGCTGGAGGCTGTATCCATTCCCTTAGTCACTGGCCTGCTGCAGAGCACCCAAAAACCCAGTTGTACGTGATCCCCAGCAACAGGCAGTGTCTTGACTGGTGTTTATGGTGTCTCCAGATCTCTTGCTTGACCTTGAGATCACAACACTTGCTCATATCCAGCCCTGTGTTCCATACAGAGTGTGTTGCCTGAGGTGTCCTCAAGTTTGCTCAACATGGATGAGTAGCTGAACTTATTCTGGAGGGACTTGAAACCTTGCTTTGGTATAGTTTTATGGCCTTGCTTAAATTGCAGAGAGGATGTAACTTCTAAGTTTTTCTTCTTTCTTTTTCCCTCCATTAAAGCTTGAAGAAGAATTCC